>JAPUBX010002039.1:0-85739 GCA_028672205.1 Proteocephalus fallax | reverse complement strand
TCTGCCAATTGTTGACCTCATTTAAGTTTTCTACCAAAATGAATAACATTTTTATCGATTTATTCCCACCATCTCGGTATGATTCAATTTTAGCGCGTCCAAAATGCAAAAGGGCACATATTTTGGAGAGGAAATGAACAGTAAAACAAAATCACAATAAGTTTTTAATGGCAAATAAATGCGGTTCATGCACTATTTATTCAGTCTCGATTTATTATATCAACGCAGTCTGTGTGGTCATTGCTAATGTATGTTTCCAGTTCTGTGTACACTTCTATCAAACTTTATGCATCCATGAGGTGTATAGTAAATTGTAATGCCAACATTTTTGATACTCCTGAGCTTAATAAGACGAATATTATTCAAAGAAAGTCCTTCCTAATAAAGACACACGAGATCTTTTGCACTTCGCCACGACACGTGTAAATTATCGATTTAATGGCAAATCAAAATTATACACAGCTTTATTTACAGCCAAATGGCACGCGACAGGATTCCCGTGAGAAGCGCGCTCTGTTAAAGAGGATAGTTCAGGTCATGAATTTTGGTGATAACCATGGCAAGAGAACAATTATATCAAACGAATCGCCTCATAATCCTCGACAGAGACGGGTGGGAGACCTGCGAGATGTGATGCCTGCAAATCGCACGAGTCGAGAGTTGCCTCAGACGTGGCTCATTTTACGTTACTGTCTTCACATGGTGACTTGAATTATTAAGATTTCCTGATAAGGGTGCAACCCCGAGTTTTCCTTGTCTTCCGCAGAAGAGGGAAGAAGCTCTTGTTGATAGTAATAATATTTACGATGATGCGGAAAAATCTAAACACGCGTAGGGAAAATGTTTAATATTTACGGTTTCAAATATAAAGGCTTCACTTTTTGCTGGAAAATATTGATTTGCAATACCGTGGTACTTTAACGCACTTATTCCGATCTTACCGAATATATTTGTGTCAATCGATTGCAACAACTCTAAACAATGCTAGAACATGCTGATTGAGCCATCGAAGTATATAAAGTTTGGCAAACGCGTTATAGCGGCCATTGGAAGGCCCAATTGTTAACGCACACAAAAATAACTCAGAATTTATACAAGCGGTGCCAACCTTTAAAGCGGCACATCCATGTCTGGACCAATGATGTCATTTTCATCGCCATCTAAAGGCGCGACAATGTTAACCACCTTCCTGACCTTTCAGCTGCTTCATCTCGTCATTACAGATTATCCATGCTTGAATAAATTGGACAAAAAATATGGTGAAGAATTCTGTTACTAAAATTTAGTCTTATTAAGTAACAGTTTTGTACATGTTGATTATGATAGCCAAGACGTCAATGATAACAGTTCACAAAATATTCGGGTGACGTGATTAGGGGGGTAATAGAGAGGCAGAATTCTTCGATTTTTTTGTTCTTCGATTGTAACGACTCTAAACAATCCCCCCTCTCTAATCACCAAACCCGAGCATTTAGTCAACTGGAATCATATCGGCAATCATAATCATTATGAACAAAACTGTTACTTTACGAGACTTCATTTCAGCAACATAATTCTACAACACAGCCTCGCTTAAGTGCAGTTAGGAAAGAGAATTGAATAACGAAATTTATCGATAAAGAGGTCGGAGAGCAAAATTAGAACTTTGAGCGAAAGTGGTACAGGTCCTTACTACGGGTCTTGACTACTTACCCACTTATCAGTAGCGTGGAAAGAGGCAGCATGTCGTTGTGTTCGCTGTGAGGTCTCGACGGCCGGTGTGAGATTTGGGGAGGCTGAGCTGCTTCTGCTGAGGCGTCGCCGATTAATGTTTGGGAGAGCAAAGGGCATCTTTGACTATAATAATAATAATAATTGTAGCGTCTTTATTGAGATCACGAGAACCAAAACTTTCAGCATAAAACAAGACAGAATAAAAAGTTATATTTATGAAAATTGTATTTTAGTTCCTGCTTCAGCTCCTGGGGTTTCACTAAAAATCGGGACAAATAAGGAATGACCGAATTGCGATATTGACTGGTATAGCCTACGCATTGGTAGAAAAGATAAACACTTGAAAAGACGCGATTGGAGAGGCTTGGGCAAAGTCTTTATGCGACAAGAGCTTAAACCGAGTATCCTAAACCGACAAACTAAGAAACAGAGGCGACGTCATTTACCGAAGACGGCATCCACATAAACAGTATATGATAACCGACTGTTTAAAATTACGCCGAGGAATTTCGATTTTTATCTAGAGGCAAAATTATCGAGTGAAGAGATTTCAGGCGTGTCAACCTCGGCTCTCAAGGAATAGGTAATAGAGATGCATTTTGGTGCAGAATGCCATTCTCCAAAGAAAACTCGAGTACCTCAGTGACTGCCTGTCTGAGCTGTTAAGAATCAACATTTGTCTTGCAGGCATGCATGGCATTAAGTCAAGTCGTCCGCATAATTTATTAGTGTCACGTTATTAGGGAACCGAAGGCTATACATGTAATAGTTAAAAAGGCAAGGAGGACGAGGCTTCATTTTCAACCCTTAGATGTTGACGTCGAAGCCAGTTAATCAACCATCCTTCAACGCCATCTTCACATAGTTGAGACAGAATGCGGGAGTATAAGTTAAGCTTTCGCTTACACATTAAGTCGAGGGTGTGTGAAAACGTAGCCACAGCGTCCAGAGCGCTTTTATTTGATTTATAAACAAACTGGAATGGTTCATCGGAATTTTTCTTCCTGTCCTCTTATTAAGAGGGGAGGTGCTTCTCAATCACTTTCAAACAGACAAGATGAGTTCGCTATAGGTCTAAACCTCACAGATCCAGCGAAACAATTTGCTGGTTTCGGAATAGGTGTTATTGCAAAATCCTGCTATTCCTAAGGAAATGAGCATTTTCCTAACGAATAATTGACGAGAATAAAAAACCGCGGGAGACCTGCCATTTTTTTTAGATAGAGGATTCATGAGCAGGTAGAAAAACGCTTGGATTAAGAGATCTTACGTGAGGCACCGCGGAATGGTCAGCAGATTTGAAGATAAAGCATCATTCAGAGCATCAAGATCTTGGGCACTACTTAAAAGATATGAGCAGCGGGTTCCCGTCAATCTATTTGGTTTTTTCAGAGGTCGAATGGGTTTCGATGTTCGGAACAGTTTATGAACAAAAATCTAAGGCAATTTACCTCAGCTGTAATCATGATTACAATTGGTTTAGTTTGTCGATACCTGTACTGGCGGCAGAGCCGTTCCTTCATTCGCCTACATTTTTTAAGAAATGGCGATAATACGACACGTGGGGTTAGGGATATTTCCGAAAGTGGGCAGTGCGTATCGTATAGAAATCGGAGATAGGTATTAATATGGTTTATTTCCTTATTGAAGTCGGAATCAGCGAAAACTTTGATGTAAGGAAAGGGTCGGTAGTTTGGCTTTATTGATGGCACATTTATAGTAGAACCAATAACATCATTTGTGGTAGTTGCAAAATAATTATTAATGAGTGATGTAAATCTAAACACGACGAAGTTCATTCGCTCTTTGGATATAAAACATGTTCGAGTGTGCCTATGCGCGTGAACGCAATAATGTGTGCATGAGTGAGTGCGACCATTCGTGCGTGTTAGGGCGGCCGACTTATGTGTTGGACAACCAATTGGAAGTCCATATTTGCCGCCAGATCAAAAAACACTTTGGTGACAAGTAGATTGCATCAACACAAATGGGAAATCATTATTTTGTTCTCACCATGCAAAACGGACAGTATTTTGACCAGACATCTCAGAGTTCTTCACACGACCAACAAGAGGCTGTTTATCGAACAAATCCGCATTCCGAAATTATTGGTTATTGGGCTCAGATGCCACAACAGCACCCATGGCTGAACAATCAGGCATATAAACGTTGCTTACGCACAACAACCACAAAACCAACATCTACTTTCTCAGCAACTACAGCAAAACCTCTACAATAACAACCACTATCACTAACAACAACAACTATAACAGCATCAGCTACCCAATGAATCCTGATGACGCCAGGATTTATTGTGTTGTTGTTGTTGTTGTTGGTGGTGGTGGATGTTGTAGTAGAGGTTTTGCTATAGTTGCTGAGAAAGTAGATGTTTTGTGGTTGTTGTGCGTAAGCAACGTTTATATGCTGATTGTCCAGCCATGGGTGCTGTTGTTGCATCTGAGCTCAATAACCAATAATTTCGGAATGCGGATTTGTTCGATAAACAGCCTCTTGTTGGTCGTGTAAAGAACTCTGAGATGTCTGGCCAAATACTGTCCGTTTTGCATGGTGAGAACAAAATAATGATTTCCCTTTTGTGTTGATGCAATCTACTTGTCACGAAAGTGTTTTTTTATTTGGCGGCAAATATGGACTTCCAATTGGTTGTCCAGCAAATAAGTCGGCCGCCCTAACACGCACGAATGGGCGCACTAACGCACGCATTATTGCGTGCACGCGCATAGGCACACTCGAACATGTTTTATATCCAAAGAGCGAATGAACTTCGTCGTGTTTAGATTTACATCACTCATTAATAATTATTTTGCAACTACCACAAATGATGTTATTGGTCAACAATTTAACTAGGTAGTTCTATGTGTAGTTTGTCGGTTGGTTTGGAGGAATTTGGGAAGAAATAGGCAATTATGAAACTGTTCTATTATCAACTGTTCTACTACAAATGTGCCTCCAATACAAAAATCGACCCATGGATATCATAAATGTTTTTGGTTGTGGCAAGAACAAAGATTGTATGTGGTACACTAATCTGTAATAACATTTCTAATTTACAATATATAGATTGTGAACAATTAATATAGCAGAGAATGGACCTTTTTAAAGCCAAACTACCGACCCTTTCCCTACATCAAAGTTTTCGCTGATTCCGACTTCAATAAGGAAATAAACCATATTAATACCTATCTCCGATTTCTATACGATACGCACTGCCCACTTTCGGAAATATCCCTAACCCCACGTGTCGTATTATCGCCATTTCTCACAAAACACTACTAAGCTAAAGTGCACATATTGTGGATAGTAAATTAACAGTAAAAGTAAATAATGCGCTATTTATTCTATCTAGTTTTATTATAATAACGGAGTCTGTTTAGTCAGTCGCATAGACGTCTCTTACTAGAAAGTATTTTGGGTCTGTATTTGCGGTCATGCGAAGTATAAACCTATCGCAAACTCATCTGTCTGGTTAAAAGTGATTGCGTAGCACCTCCTCGCTCAATTAGATGACACGCTTTAAACTGCGAATGACCGGTTTCAGATAGCTTATAAATAAAATCGAAGCACTCTGGACACACCCTCCACTCTTCACTTGATGCCGGAGCGAAAGCCGTCAAGAGAGTTTTCTTGGACTTCTTCTCTGCTTTGAACAATATCTAACGCTCCCGCATTCTTTCTCAACTATGTGAAGATAGCGTTGAAGGATGGTTTATTAATTTGCTTCATAACAATGTTTTTCTAATCGACGTCAACATGCACACAATATATAGGCCTCACATTTTGCTGGAAAATATTGATTTACAATACCTTAGTACTTTTACACACTTATTCCGATCTATGCTGATTGAACCATCGAAAAATATATAGTTTGGAAAACGCGTTATAGCGGCCATTCGAAGGTCCAATTCATAACGCACACCAAAATACCTTAGAACCTTTGTAATTAACCACCATTCACCGCTTACAAACGAATCTGAATTGTTTGAGTAACCTGCTTCGGCATTTTATGGCAAATTGTGAGCTCTATCGCCTAGAGGTGAGCTCTTTCGCAGTCAACGAAATTATGCTCACTGGGTGAATACAAATAGCCAGGTGATCAATTATTATAATGTGCACGGGAACCTGCTTGTCCGTGAATATTAAAAAGTTGTGACAAAAATCAAGCAGTTTAAGGTCGTGACTTCCTTGTTTTGCGTCTCAAATTGGAACAGAGGGTAGATTCTTGAGAAACTATAGCAATTTTGAGCGAAAATCGGATTCGTCCTTACTACATGTTTTGACTACTACCCACCTATAAGTAGCGTGGAAGAAGGTCGATTTGGTAATATGTTCGCTGTGCGGTCTCGACATTTATCCTTGATCATTAAACAATTTGAGACAACAATTTTCCGGTCTTAGTAAACGACTGTGCGGCACCCCAGAATCTGAATTGTCTGAGAAAGCTGCTTCGGCGTCGTGAGGCACTTTGTGTGCTCTATCGACTAAAAGTGTGCCAGGTGATCTATTATTTATATTTTCACGGGAACCTGCTTGTCCATACACATTTAAAATATGACAGCGCTATCTTCAAAGTGCCCCGACATCTAAACGATATGATTTGAAAACATTCATTTAAATAATGGCCGATAATTTCTCAAATATTAATGAAGGCGTCAATCAACGAAGAGTTGTTGTCGATCAAATTGCTTCAAATTGTAAAGGGACCCCAACGGGAATCATCAACAATATTTTCATTCGAGGCATCAAAAGCAGCATATTCCCCCTCCTCTGGAGGAAACGAAAAATTACTCTCGGTTGTGACTGCAGTGCCAACCTTGAAAGGGAAACATCCTTGCCTGGACCAATGATGTACTTTTCATCGCCATCTAAAGGCACGCCAATGTGAAACACCTTCGGGACCTTTCAGCTGCTTCATCGCGTCATTAGAGATTATTCATGTTTGAATAAATTGGACAAAAACAAAAAAAACATCAGCGATTCTGTTGCTAAAATGAAGTCTCATTAAGTAACCGTGTTGTGCATGTTGATTATGATTGCCAAGACGTGAATGATTTGAGCTCACGAAATATCTGAGTTGAGGGCACAGAGGGGGTTGAAAGCAACACAACAATCGATTGAGTTTAATTCAAGATGACGAAATGGAGTAATTTTAATAGTCAATTTTGAAAAAAACCGCAATTTCTATAAAAAAAATATAAAAATCATCAAACACCAACTTACGTATGAGTTAAAATGAAAAGGGGTGAAAACTAATCAGGAACTTACGGCGTTATCTTTTGAATAAATCATCGTTAAGGGCGGTCTCGGGGCATCGAAACCTTCATTCTCGTTAAGGATCTCTCACTGCGGGATAGCTTATTTTTTTCATTTACAAATTAAAAACCGTCTTGCTTATTAACAATGCTGCTGTAATATCTTCAATGCCATGGCGAATTTATACAGTTTTATGTTCTTTCTAAATATGTTCCACTTTATCGAATTTTCTGATTGATAGCGGTTACAATCATTTTTTTGCAGAACCAACTCATATGTAAAACTGGAGAGGAACAAAGTCTCTCAAGGCATCGACGTTGCTAGTGGTTGCCAGCGGCCCTTTCAGTATGTCGCCTAGAAAAAACATCGCGGAGACGTCTTGCAGTCCAAACTGTTAGCGAAACATCGCCATTTCTCTTTTTAAGCCTTTATCCTCGTTAAGGAGCACTCAATGGTGGATAGCATTTTTTGCATCGCCAGTGCAAAAATGAGGAGGTTCATCAGGCATTGATAATCGTCCGAGAAACTGTAATAGATCAACGTGTCGCAGGACATTATGAAATCCGGGAATTCTACTGGCTTGTAATCAAACTTATGCAGGCTCGCGCTCGATGCCGCCCAGTTTCGCTTATTTTGGCTTAATTCTTGGCTTCTACTGGATGAGTGCGAATTTTAGAAAAAATAGCAATGTCACTTTTACGAAACTAGATGTAGAAGTAGCAGTATTTGTGTAGGAATAACAACAAAAAGAGCACACGAACAAGAAATACGATATAAACAGAAGTTCTCGCAACCGTTGTAATGTACCGGTAATTCCTCCTTCAACGAATGTACGTGAAGTTTGTTTTCCAGCTACCGTTTAGGGCATGTTTATTAAGATGTGAATGTTTACAGTTCTCTAAATGTTCGGGGATTTACGCCTTCAATGATAAATGATAGGGTTATATTGGAGAAATTATCAACCACAATCTAAATAAAAACATTCACATCGCGCAGTCAAATTGTCGAGGCGGCAGATGATATATGAGCTAATTTGAAGAATAGATCTCCTGTTGATTCGAATTCACCCCGTGACTGCAGCTGCATTGACATCGAAATGGCATACCCTCAACAAACTATAGTTCACAAGTAGCTAGACAATGACAAAGCAGCTTGATTAAGCAATAGACCAACCAAAGAAAATCACGCGTGAGTACATGTATATTATTTACGTGTACGATAAGAATATACATGCCTCTCCTATTGCTGACTGTAATGGTCGTTTGAGGATTCATGCTAATAGTCGTCCTCTGTTTGACAATCGGCCATCAAAATACCGAGTCAAGCGGTAACATTACGCAATCTTGCGGCGACGGAGAATTCAGCAAACAAAAAAGGATGGCGCCTGAGACTATTCAACAATTAAACGCCACGACACCGACTTACAGCATACCAAGACCCACAAACTCCGCAATAACCTAATTGGGCTAACAGGTTCAGTCAAATGTTGACTCTATAGGTTGCATAAATTTCAAATTGGCATCATTGTGCGAAATGAAGAAGCTAGAGTAATTTATTGACTGCAACAATACGAAAAACCTGAAAACGACTGATATCTAACGGTGAAGAACGAGTTCGAAAACAAACGAAAGCGATTCATTTGGTTTACATAATCACACACAACAAGTACGTACATGAATATCCCGGCATCACACCAAAGCTGGCATTGTTGTAGGAGCGTTTGGATATCATCATCAGTCGGCAGACTGCTCGGCCTATTCAGCGAATTCAATCACGATATCCGAGCTGTAACGCAGTTATGACATTTATTACAGGATTACTTATTCCTTCAATGCATATTATTTACTATGGCATAGCATTCTGCAATGCGTCGTTCAGCTAATCAAGAAGGTGTATGGCCGAATTGGACCCCCCTCACCGAACCCCGAACCTCCAGCAACGCCGTTCAACCCGTACTGTGGACGAATCGCCATAGTAAAAGGGAATACATACACAATTCGTGCACCGTTTGAAATTAAGTGCCTGGTAGGCCATCATAGAATCTTCAATCGTCATCAGCGCCTCGTTGTATGGCAAGAGTTGGCTGTACCCAATTCCCAAGAAACTTCATGAAATGTCTCGCATCCAAAGCTGCGTTATTCCGAGGAAGTGACGCTTCGCGAGCACCCCTCCCCGCGACCAAGGTGACAAACCATTAAAGTGGGAACCCGCGATACCTCCACACCAAACTACACGTAAGCTGCTGGTATCTCAGGTCTACCTTACTCCGGAGTACAGCATATTAAGGTTGCCGTCGAAATCTCTAGCTTCTGCCTATATCATAGTTGGCCGAACGAAAACTCTGGCCATGATGGTGTAACCTTCGCAGTTGAGGGAGGACCAATAACGCAGTTCTCGCATGGGAACCAATATCTCCTAGACTGTCTTTAATCCTTTTTAACCTTGCCATCACGGGACACAGTCTTCTTCGGTCTATAGCGAATCCCGAAAGCAGACTGGCCCAACAACTAAATAAGGCCTCAATGTTAATACGCGGAGATGTTGTCAACCCTTAAATAACGTCGTCGGCTGCAGTGATTCGGAACGTTCTGAGCCGGTACATAAGGTTCACGGGATGCGTCGTTGAAAATAGAACTTGATCACAATCTGTTCTGACCTGGCCTCCGACGACAATGGCAAGCCGACCCTTAGAAGAGAGACTTTGTCTAGCCAAAAGAACTCAATAGATCTGAGAGCACAAAATCGGGGTTTCTGAATAAAATAAAGGCATTCATCGACAGATACCGTCGCAGATACTGATCACAATTGCCTGATGTAAAACAAAAAACAGTTACTGATGCGCAAACAAATTCAGAGTAGAGATTTACTCAAACTGCCGAAATGTATGACACAAAAGGTTGCTGGATGGGACGACATCTGGATAAAAATAAATCAAACTGAAATTTTACATGGACGGCAAACAATGCTTCGCTCAAACATCAAGCGATAATACTATTTTACTAACTAAAAACATGAATTATAATTTATAAATTCAACGAATAATATTAATAAAACCACTTATAAATGAATGCTTAGCTGATCAGATTTATAAACAAGATTTTTAGATGTTTTAATAAGGATGCGACACAAAAACACAAAGAACCGTTCACATTTTAGAAGAAAAGTCGTAATAACAAGCAGAGAAGACCGTGTTTTCCGAAAAAGATATCAATATCACCATTTCAAGAAAACCAACTGTTGAAAATAACGCCGATGAATTTCGATTATTTTATCTCGAAGCGAAATCACGGAATGAAGCCTGTCAAAGTCTTCCCTGTTCCACTGATGAAAGAAATTACCGAAGATTTACTCATTAATACAACCTTAACCAATTAAACTTATTTTATTAGATTATTAAACAAGATAATGGAGAGAATTTATCTTCATCTTAGCGCGGCTAGCAGACTTAATTGATTTCGCTAATCGTATCTGCCCACGCGATGTGATCAGCGTCCAAATCAACGTATTAAGCTTTTCCCGGGACCGGCAGTGCCCGGTCGGAAATATTGTCTCCGAAAGACGGAGGTTTATGAGTTCTGTCCCTGACCGGCATGGAGCCTTGCTGAATAACTACAGTCGACGACGTTGTAGACCGTGTAATACCTTCTCCGCGTCTGCAAAACGACGGCTGATTTTGTTTCAGACGAGCTCGGCTCAGCATTCCGCTTTCAGGAGTAGTTCCAAACACCAGTGATCGCATACCTCAAATCTCCTTGCGTGTTGGATGCGCAGGTGCCAGGTTTTACCGCCGATGATTAAGATTGGGTCGATAGCGGCCTCATTGAAGTTTACCTCTGTCCGAAGGTTTATATAAGTTCAGCCTCACACAGGTGGAAGAACATGGTCCCTATCCTATCGGCGTTAAGCTTTCTTTCCACTTTGCCTGGTCATTCGGTAATATTTCGGAGTACCAGCTATTTGAAGACACAGGACATAGCTGGACTGTCGTATCGTTGAGGTAAATGGGCTGGGATTGGCGTATGGTGCGTTGATCTCAAGCCAGAATGTCTCTGCAAAATTATTCATCCGAATGAGAACCGGTTGGAAGGTAGTAGGGGTACCTCCTTGGTCTGCGATATTGCCAGTTTACTATAGGTCGCCTATTAAATGGTCCATGGTCGCTTGTACGTCGTTGTTTTCAGCGATGGCTTGTTCGATTCTCCGCCGTTGGCCAGAAATTCCGTTCAGTATGATGAGTTGTATTACTTCATTCATTGTGTTGATCTTGATATAAAGGGCTTCACCCACTCGTTTTGATTTCTCGTCGGTCAAAGTTCCAACCATTTTAAACGACTCGTGCCAAAATATGGTCGGCGGTTGCGTCTCACTGGAGTGGGGTCTTTTCAGATGGAAGCGGCGTGAGGCTGGAGGGATGATTATGGATATCAACGCCACGGATATGGTTCGTACCTGATATTTTGGCACATAAATTAGATACCGTCTGCAGCTTACGCCGCGTTATAACATGGCATTAAAATCAAGTCATAAGCAGTACTGAACCTTTAGAGGGTTCTCGGGAACACAACGAGATTGCTCGTTTATATAAGAGACTACTTTGAGTGTTGACCATATCAAAACCTCACGCGGTGTGAAAACGCGAAGAACACTCGCACATTCGATAGTCTTACCACAATAATACAGAGACTACAAACTATAATAATGATAGCCAAAATGATGTAAATAAGATTGGCAATCACACCAAAAACATTACCGACGAATGATGGAGCCCAAGTAACCAACTTGCAAGAACAGCTTCTTCAGAAGAGCGTAAAACGCGACCGAGCTGGCGCAATTTCTGAAATTTTGTTTCGATTTCAAGCTATTATTCATTCATATGTCGTGCTTAATTGCATCCCATCTTTTCAAAGAAATCATGTGCTGCCGTTCGCAGATTCTCAAACGAGACGATAGTTCTTCCATTCAGATCGATTTCGACATAACCCGGGAACACTATACGACCAAAGAATCTCAATGCCTTCTTTCCGTCTGGGAATTATCGCAACAGCGAAAATGCTTCCTAAATCGAAGTGTCGCTTCCCAATATGCCAATGCGGGCAAATAAGACAGGGCATATAGTCTACCCGAAAGGTGTATTGAATTGCCACTTTTGTATTCGTCAAAACCGAGAGTTGTTCGATGTCGTGCAACGTGATTTCAATTCCGTCTCAGACTATATATTGACCCTGTATCCCATATCAGATTAGGGGTGGGTTCTGTTTTCACCAATGATGTGTTTATTCTTCCTTTTGTAGTGACCTTAAATTGTGTGTTTATTCATTTAAGACGCATGACATCCATTGGATTGGCACCCCATTGGCTGTGAACTTAATAGGCGAAGAATAAAATTCCATTAACGTGGATAAATGAAGACAACATCGACGACACTTGGCCGGCCCCCACTTTTTACCACGACACTCCCCACGTGTGTCCAGACAGGACTCGCCTGCAGCGGGCGCTAAGCATCGCGCCTTGTCGGCGTTTTCGGCCCAGGTCGGGCCCTAACTATTGTTTGAATAATAAGCAATATTATTCATACCCGAAAAATTTTTTTATCCCGGCATGCTCGCCAGACAACGATAGAAAACCGTTTTACCATAATGTGCCATACTCGCCCGATTTTGGTCAATCCGAACGTCAACCCTGCTACGATGTAATGAACTCGCATGAAATGACACGAACGTTTGCTGAACGTGTTCCAAGTACTTTGGCATCCATTGTCCTTCGTCAATTTCGCAATATAATATTAACCGATTTACCGTCTTCCGCGAGGCCTGACAGCAGTCTCCTATCCTGAAGCCTCGCTGACTTTGTCCCCTAGTGATTCCTTCTGTTTGTAATCGTCCCTTTAAGGTACTCTTTATGGTATCTCTTCCCATAACGACGACGAGTCTAAGGGGGAGACGATGTAGTGACCTTAAATTGTGTGTTTATTTATTCAAGACGCATGACATCAATTGGATTGGCACCTCATTGTCTGCTTGATTGAAGTTCCTGTTTCACCTGCTCTGGTGAAACTAAAAATAGGGAATAACCGAATTTAGATATGCCACCGGTCTTGTTGGTATTGAACGGTATAGCCTGCGCATTGGTCGAAAAGATTTACATTCAGATAAACTGGAATAGAGAAGATGGGAGGGATCACGTTAAATACAAGCAGCGATTAGTAAACAATTACTGAAGTGGCGTTGAACGATGATTTCTTGAATAGAGAGAATAAGCAGACCACTAGAAAACGAGATCATTCTTAAAAGTATATAAAGGGTTTAAAAGTCAGAAAATTTAAGGCCGGCGAAAATTACTAGAGAACAATATACAATAACAGGAATTATACAGGCATGGACAAAGGTGTTTATGTGGCTAGAGCTTAAGCACCGTTTCCTAAACCGACGAACTAGGAAGCAGAGGCGATGGCATTTACCAAAGACGGCTCCCACATGATCACTCCATGCAACCGACTGTTAAAAATAGCGCCGAGGAATTAAGATTTTGAGCTCGAAGCGAAATTATGGAGTGAAGGGATTTCGGGAGTGTCAACAGCGGCTGTCAGGGAAAATGTAATATAGATGCATTATAATGCATTCAGCAAAAGACCATCTCCGAAGACCACTCGAAAACCTCAGTGACGCCTGCCCGAGCTGTTAAGAATCACCATTCGTCTTGCATGCATGGCATAAAGTCAAATCATCCGCGTATTTTATAAGTCCCACATCGTTAGGGGACCGAAGGCTAGACGTGTAATAGTTGAAAAGGAATGGAGATAGCACTGCTCCTTGTAGTACACCGCAGTTATTTTACAAGGAGGTGGCGGCTTCATTTGCGACTCTGAAATGTTAACGTCGATTAGAAAAAAAGTTTTGAAGCCAATTAATCAACCATCCTTCAACGCCATCTTCACGTAGTTCAGAAAGGATGCAGGAGCGTGAGATAGTGTTGAAAGCAGAGGAGAAGTCCAAAAAAACCCCATTTACGGCTTTCTCTCCGGCATCAAGTGAAGAGTGGAAGATGTCCGATAACGTAGCTACGGCATCCAGAGTGCTTCTATTTGATTTATAGGCAAACTGAAACGGGTCATCGCAGCTTTAAGCGTGTCATCTAATTAAGAGAGGAATTGCTTCTCAATCACTTTTAACAACATAGATGAGTATGCGATAGGTCTGTACTTCACAGGTCCGGAGGAGCCATTGGTCGGTTTCAGAATTGGTGTTTTAGCGACGTCTCTCCATTCCGAAGGAAAGGAACATTCTCCTAACGAATGATTGACAAGCTGGGTGACAAACGGAGAAATCTCGCGGTGACAGATTTTAAGAACCGCAGGGGGACCCTGTCGGGACCAGCCGCTGTAGAGCTCTTGAGGCCAGCCAAAATTTGGGAGATAGAGGATTCGTGAGCGGGCAGGAAAGCACTGGGATTAAGAGATCTTACGAGAGGTACCGCGGAATGGTCAGCGGATTTGAAGATAAAGCCATCGTTCAGAGCATCAAGGTCTAAGGCACCACTTGGTAGATATGGGCGGCGGGTTCCTGTCAATCTGTTAAGATTTTTCCAGAGGTCACCGGGTTTTGATGTTCTGAAAAGCTCATCTACGAAAATCTTGTTAAGGCGATTCACCTCAGCTGTGATCTTGATCGAAATTGATTTTATTTCTCGGTACCTCCCCTGGCGACAAAGTCGCTCCTTTTTTCGCCTCAGTCGTTTCAGAAATGGAGAAGGTATGACACGGGGGGTGAGGGATAGTTCCGTGAGTAGACAATGCGTATCGTACAAAAAACGGAGATAACTATTGATATTGTCTATCTCTTTATCGAAGTCGGAATCCTCGAAAACGTTGAAGTCCGTTGTGGCAACGGCATCTCTAAAATTGGACTGGTTCTGGATGCAGTGAGAGCGGATACGAATTTTTTTAGGTCTGGGACAACATTGATGGTTTTTTATCCTTGCTATATATTTTCGGTCGACCAACAACGATGTAGTGGTCAGACTGGGCTAAAGGTGCACGTTAACGACATGCATACAGAGAAGAATCGGACACAAATATGTGGTCAAGAAGATTCCCTTCGCGTGTATGAAAATTGACTATGAGGCTTAGACCAAGTGTAAGGAGAAGGGTTAATAGGCGCGGAATAAAATTCCATTAACGTGGATAAATTCAGACAACATCGACGACACTTGGCCGGACCCCACTTTTGACCACGACACTTTCGACGTGTGTTCAGACAGGACTCGCCTGCAGTAGGCGCTAAGCATCGCGATATTGTCGGCGTTTTTGGCCCAGGTCGGGCCCAAACTAAGGTTTGAATAATAAACAATATTATTCATTCTCGACCTTCGTTTTTGGCCATCGTGCCATTCTTATTTTCGGGCTACGAAGTCTTCGAATTCCCATCTTTAAATCGTTTTATTCGACGCAGCTTCCTACTCGTTTAAACTTGAGTCATCATTGGCACTGTCGCTTTTAAGGGAAAGCGGAATTTATGCGCTTATACGAGGAAATATTTGCAGTGCGGACCACAACCAAATACGTAGTCTGAAAAAGACTGTAAGACTGGCTACGAGGCATATCGGGAGAATCGATGAAGTGAAGTAGGACTATTTTACCACGTCTAGCTTATGCAAATTGAGTCAACTCTGATATACAGTAACCGGTTACCGAGAATAGCTGCCACCGTCTAAACTTTCCTTTAAATAACGAATTGGTTGAACGTTTTATTTCATTTCACTACTTTACCAAAGTCAAAATGTACTCTATTTAATGCCACACTAATGTGTTTACCCAGATGTATAACATAAGAAAATTTAAAAACTACAAAGACTTGCAAATTCCATTTGATTGACACAGTTGCAGAAAAAATAACGATTTCAATAAAGAATTCTGGTAGATAAACACAATTTAAGGAGCTAAATTCGATAAGTAAAGCTTAAATGATTCATAATGTTAATGTAAATCACGCAAAAACGATACTGACGATTGATGGCGTCTTATTCACGAATAAGCGAGGACAGTTTCTTCAGAAGTGATGAGAAGGAGAATGCGCTCACATGGAACCGTTCACATGGTTCCAGCACGAATTTCTGCTGAATCGTATTGTCGGTGGCGTAGTAATCGGAGGCTCGAACAAGACCAGGTTGCGCGTTCTCCACGTAGACACGCTGACGCATCGGGATCGTAACACAACGTTGCACGTCTTCGGATTCCAGAAAACCGTCAAAATAAGCGTACACGACTTTCTTTTCAAAGTTATATTCCACAAGTTTCAGTGCGTCCCTCGTAGGTATCCTTTCTAGTTCCGTCGGTGAAATTTCCCAGCCACTGGGCGATTCGATGCTCGCCAGCAGGATTCCCGTTGCATTACGACCATTTGAACTAAGGCAGATGGTCGTTTTTGCCATTCTACATTGTTCAAGAACATTTTTTTGTCCCTGATCAACCGATATTTGAAGTTTGATTGAAGAGATCTTTTGTCTGGGCTCGAGTATAGTAAAACGAGACGTTACGTGTGCTGTAATGCAAACAGACGCAGGGGAATGGATGGAAACATTTATACTTTTCACATTCTCGCCTTTGCTTGAGGGAATCTGAAATATTTGTGTTTTCAGTATATTCTTTTTACTAATGAATGAATTGGCTTGATAGTTGCTGGTATCAATAGTAATATGCGTTATCCTGGTCGGCCATGGAATAATTTCCGCGGTACTAGCAATGGCTCGGATAGCCACGACAGTGTCATGTGTTGAGTAGAAGCCACCCTTTTCGTTTTGCTGCTGCTGCGACAACCATCTCAGTATAGACCTGCATTCTTCGGGTTGAAGGGATTTGGACGCAGTGAGACCAAGAAGCGCATACGAAGTCGCTTCTACCTCGAGAACTCTTCTGTGATATCCCGACGCCCTTACATGTGTTTCTGGCCACCACTTCAAAGATCCGCCACTGGTCTTTTCAAATCTTGACCTCGACATAAGCTCCTCCACGAGGGTTTCCAGAATACCAGATTTTTCGTCAGTGCCGCCCAGTGCATTAACAACCTTTGCCAGCGTCAATGTGGTCCACATACCCGCTTTATACTCACGCGCTAAATTTGTAATGCATCTGACTGCATTGGATATTGCCAAAGGGTATGCCTGTCTCCTTGCTTCTCGAAGACGCGATGTTGCAGCAGTGAGCGCTGACAGGACATGGGCGGTGAGAGCGAGACGCCTCTCGGCGTCAAATGGGGCGTCCATCCAAAATGCGAATCGCCTTCCTGCCTCCTCAAAGCACCCATCTTCTGCGCTCTGGTGGGAAACAAGGAAATCGAATGCATTCACAAGTGTTTCGTCGGCATTGAGGTCTTGACCAACCAGTTTTCTCAGAGGAAGTGCCTCTCCGTTGCTAAATACTTCAAAGACGTATGCTGTTAGCCAGGTGTTGCCGTGTGTTTCATAGTTCGGTCCAAATGCTGAAAAGGAACCACTGTCATGATGTCGAAACTTGAGTTGATTTTGGTAGCCCTGAACAATGTAGCTCGCTGCTTTCGTTACCATTTCCAATTCGTCTGATTGCAAAGAGGATAAGTTGTCATTCAGAGTTCGTAGAAAATACTGTATCACATACACACTGGGAGCGACCTTGACCAGATTCTGTTCACCGGAACCAGTGGGAAGTTTAAGGAGATCATCGAGATTTCTCACAGTATTTGCAATAACGTTGCCACTTATTGAAATTTCACTTTGAAGAGAGCCTTGGAAAACATCCTTGTCAGCTAAGTCAATTGATATGGAGTGCGTTGTGTCTCGATTTTCTAAAAAAATACAACAAAATGCGGTCGTCATTAAAAAACATTACAGTAAATTGTGTTTTTTAATGTTGCGTTTAGCCGACTTACGACCAGTAGAACAGAATACGCCTCCCTTTGTGATGGTCTGTTCAACACCTTCTGACATCACACTGACGGTGCATCGAATAGCATCGTTTACCACGACGACATTTTTGCCATCACCACCACACATTTGAGAACCCTTCTTGGCCATGACGGTCGCGGTTACATTCAGATGTCCTGTTTTTAATGGTCTAAGGGGAAACGTGAAGGTCTCCTTTGGGTCGCCGGTGCACAAACACGTCTCCAAATAAACCTTATGAAGGATTGCCCAGTCTGTCTTATCGACATCAAGACTCACGACAACCTCATAACATTGGCGCGGTTCAGCTTCTCTGACAGGATGCACAAACAAAATGACTGGAAAATGGAGAATTTCACCTCTGTGTACCTTCCCAGGTTGTATGAAATGGATAACAAAGGGCCTGGATACATTCAAAACGGGTTTCACTGCTGGCATCCAAACAACCTTGCCTTCAGCTAAACACAGAGCATTGGCTTCCCACTTTGTGGAACTGTCGGGCACTGTCAATGTGATATTGTATTTGCCTTTAACAAGACGAACATAGTCAAACGTCCAGACTCTGGGGGAGAACCCTCCCAGTCGTCGTTTTATCATATCAGGCACAATACGTGCTGTCTTTAACAGCAGTTCCTTTTCTTTAAAACGAACAAATGAAGGTTCTTCAAGACGACAAGTAGTCATGTTGTCTATGAGGGTAGGAAACAGGTGTGCAAACTCGATTCCGGCCGCAAGAAAGACGAAACGAGTACCTTCTATGTAATGACGTCGATCCATGTGATCTTTCAAGCCTTGAAGTACATTTGTTTTGTCGTTTTCGAAAAACGTTTCAGAAACCGCCGCGATTCGCAGTAGACATACATAATCTGTGTCAACTGATGAATTATTGGCGACTTCTGGCATGGGAATATCCATTGAGAACCAAATTCTCTCCCCGGGAATCGCAGACGGTTTCTGAAACTGAAGACCGGAAACTCCAGTGTCAGTGGACGCTGCTGACGGACAAAATGGGATGTTCTTTAGCTCGACGAAATCGGTGGCTATTTCAGATTCCTGAGAAATAATTGCGGCGGCTTGGAGCTGTGGAAAAAATGTTGAATCAATTTGAAAAGTTGCAAGATATCTAAAGACGGTTCTCAAGGGCGCCCCAGATCCATATTCGAACATTTTCTTTAGTGACGGTAGCACAGTAAAACGTGAAGGCATTACGTTTGGATCTTCCGAGTCGTCCTCCTTGTCGCAAATGACGCGGCCATATCCACTAAAGCATACACAGTCGTTGCCGTAGACGCACTTCCCATGCTCACAACCGGGTCTAGAGATGCAGTTTTCGCAGGAATCTCCACGCCAGCCAATCATGCATTCACAAGTGTTTGGCGCGACACACATTCTGTTCCCCGCACATCCATGCTCGCCACACTGCGGACTTTGGCAGTTCATGCCACTCCAACCCTTGAGACAGGCAATTCCACCGTCGGCTGTACATGTGTAATGTCCGAAGTCGTCATCGTGTGGAATGCACGCGTAGTTCAAAGAAGAAGTCTTCGATCTTAGAAGTGTTCCAGAGATGTACATTAATTTCATGGTTGTGTTCGATTTAAGAGGCCGGTTGGAAAATACCTCAAAAGTGACTGATCCGGAACAGGTTATCGTGGCATTGGAGACCTTGGTAACCTGGATTGCGAATCCAGAGGCCGAATACCATGGATGCATCATTGTGGAGGGTTCCCTATTACTTAGCCGCAACCCGTCCGTCATTCCTTCTTCATCGGTTATTAATTGGACTTTAACCACAACGCTGTTCGTTACGTTCAACGGAGGGAGAACAATTTTCGTGCTGGCATCCGCGAGTTTATGTGTGACTTTCCGTCGAAGTATTACTGGATTCATTTCGCTGCTGTAAAAAAGTGGACAAGGATCTAGAAGCTTCATTACGATGAGAACGAAATCCAGAGATTCGGAAGAGTTAAAACGCCGACGACGATCACCACCGCTCAAAATGAGATGACCCTCTGAATGCAGACCGATGCGAAACGTTGATGGAAAATGAATTTCTATTGTTGCTAAATTTGTGTTATCTAGACTTGCACTCCCCGAAACGACCACCGAAGACCCGGTGGCTTGTTCCTTGACATTCACAAACACGCCTAGGTTACTTGACCAGCCTACAATCTTGCTGATGTTTACGGGAATTTCGACGCAACCTGTCGTTTGTTCAAGAATACCATTTTTTCGCAAACAGGGCGCTTTTTCTGTGTACTTTGTTCCCTCGCATTCATTTCCCTCAACCATGGTTCCATTTTCCATCAATTTTTCAATTACCGAATCGTCGCATTTGCAGAATTGAGCATCAATAGTACCTGCAATTTCTATACCATCAAAGTTTTTAGCACAGACGGTGAGATTAAAATCCCTTCCATCATTATTGACAACTTCTGACATGCGCAAACCAGCGGTGAAGCGTGGAACAACGCGTCGCACGTGGAATGTGTGCTCTCCAGTGTCATTGAATATGGTTGCTCTTAATTTCCACTTCCCCGTCGGAGCATCTGCAGTCAGTTTATGGGATAGATTGAAGGCCTCTCTGAATAGGGTTCCCCGCCACTGCTTTACGCGGGCACCGTGGGGGTCCAGCAGTTCAATGACATCAAAGTAAAAACGTACGTTACGCTTCCGATGATGTTCGTTTAGATTCAGAGATACGAGATCGTGAGTGTCTTTAAGGGTGCTGTTCAATCTTTTTCTCCGGCCATATTGGTGGTTGTTTCGCCGCATCTGCTCATTATCTGTGAGCGCGAAAAATCTGAAGTGAATATGTTCGCCTGGGCAATAAATTGGCTTCTCCGTTTCTCCGAGAATCCATGTCTGCTCACTGAGCACTGAAATGTTCCTCATTATCTTGTTGCACATCTCCTGAAATGACCATTCCGAGCAGCCCTCATCATTAGGGCAGTAACAGTAAGTAAATGTTATGTGTAAATCGTCGGATGTTTCGAAGGGTATCTCGTAGTTCAGGTCGTACCTGAATCCATCATCCCATTTTGTCTCGGTTGTATTGGGGCTAATTGCTGTAACCACATATGGTCCATGTGCAACGTCTGTCGCGGTTATGTTGATGGAGATATGGGTAAGCCGTCTCTGAGATGTCAACTGAATACCGTTGACGTGGTCGAGCCATAGAAGGCGCGGCATGAAGAGTGTCACCGTGTTGTATTCGTCGAATTCAGGATCAATAAAGAATACATTTGATGAAGCAAGTTGACCTGCAAGTAAGAAAATCAATCCAGCGAGAGATATTCTTTGTTCCATTGTACGACAAATTCTGAATGTGACAGGCCGCAGCTGATTATATCAACGAATAAAGTCGCATAGAATAGCCAATTAGGTATGTTTCATGATGTTTATAAAAGTAAAATGGCACCATGTTTGTTACGCGTGCCCATAAATAAACAGTCTTTTGAAAAGACGGCATCCGTCGACAGTATTGGCGCCATGGCTTATCCATTGAATATTGCACACAAATTGAACTGGAAACATTCAGAGTTAAGTGTGCTGCGAAAATTTAAACTTGGAAGGATATCAGAAATAAGTCGATTAACTTGAGTTTTTTTTAAATTATTTGTCTGCAAATAGCATTCGAGGATTACAACCAAGAGATTAATATGAAAAAAGCGCACAAATGGCAAAAATATAACGCAATCAGCATCCATTACTTGATCGACTTGGAGGATGAAGACAAATTTTTTAAACATCGTCAGCTAGTTGCATATTTCGATGCGTAATCGAATGCGTCGACCAATGGAACGAGAGAAAAGCGTATAACCAATCAAAGAACAGTGAAAGCCCATATCTTTGATTATTAGCCCATATCTTCAAATAGTTGAGAAAGGATGCGTAAGCGTGAGATAGTGTTACAAGCAGACGAGAAGTCCAAGATAACTCGTTTGATAGCTTTCGCTCCGGCATCAAGTGAAAAGTTGAGGGAGTGCGAAAACGTAGCCACGGCGTCCAGAGTGCTTATATTTGATTTATAAGCAAACTGAAACGGGTAATTGGCAGTTTTCATCGTTTCCTCATATTTAGAGAGAAGGTTCTTCTCAACCACTTTCAATCAGACAGATGAGTAAGCAATTGGGCCGAACTTCCCAGGTCCTGCGGAACCATTCGCTGGTTTCGGAATTGGTGTTATAGCGACATCTTTAGATGAACAATTTTAACACAAATTTAGACTCGTTTGTACGCGTTTACTGGATACGTTTGGACTAGGTTACTAAGGTTTCCGTGGACGCCCACACAATCGAAGCAGAGGCGAGAGGGAGGTCGACGATCTACAGAAATCTTTAACAAAGAATTACTTTAAGCGGGAAAGTAGTCCCTCGGACCAAACCTCACGGAATATTTGCTGATAATTCAGCATCGGGCAACGATAATATACTCAATTTAATCAGTTCTCATAGAGTTTGTTCACGCGAACACTCTCCCGTCTCCTTCCTCAAGTGCCTTCAAGGCAGAGTCCTGTTCGGTATGGCTCTAATTTGATTGGCTCGAAATCGAACGATAAGGAACGATTCAAAACAATTCTTCCTTCTAGGGTAGGCAATCTGAGTTATATTCGGTTTTTCAAGTTTGAGTCTGTCCTTCCAGTAAGTAAAAACCTGTTAAAACATTTGAGTCAGCGGCTTGTAAGAAACCGAGTTATTACCGGTTTTAAATGCAAATAGCCAAGTTATAGTAAACTGTCTTCACGAGATTTGGCACCTGTTTACTTTAACTAATTCCACACCCATTCCGAGAGAGAATTAGCCCATTAAAACAAGGACAATCAATCCAGCGAGAGATATACTTTGTTCAATTGAACGACAAATTCTGTATGTGGCAGGCTGCAGATGATTATATCAACGAATATAGTCGCATAGAATAGCCAATTAGGTATGTTTCATGATGTTTATAAAAGTAAAATGGCACCATGTTTGTTACGCGTGCCCATCAATAAACAGTCTTTTAAAAAGACGGCATCCGTCTACAGTATTGGCGCCATTGCTTATCCATTGAATATTGCACACAAATTGAACTGCAAACATTCCGAGTTAAGTGTGCTGAGCAAATTCAATTTTGGAAGGATATCAGAAATAAGTCGATTAACCTGATATTTTTTTAATTGTTTGTCTGCAAATAGCATTCGAGGATAACGTCTAGGAGATTGATGAGAAAATAGCGCACAAATAGCAAAAATATCACGTAATCAGCATCCATTACTTGAGCGACTTTGAGGATGAAGACAACTTTTTAAAACATCTCAAGCTAGTTGCATATTTCGATACGTTATCGAATGAGTCGACCAATGGAACGAGAGAAAAGCGTATAACCAATCGAAGAACAGTGAAAGCCCGCTACAAATAATGTGCGCATCTAATGAGAATGAACACGGTATTATCGTTTGAACGTATCATGATCAAAGCGGCAATTGCGTCTTCTAATGGAGTGTTTTCTTGATGCAAAAACGAAGAATACCCGAACACACTCCTTGCGTATAAGTGATGCGTCAACAATAAGTTCGGGTACTTCACGAATCAGCGGGATGCCAGAGATCCGATACCCCGCAGTCCGTCAGCGTTTTATCGGTTATACCGGATGAAGCGCAGCGTTGGGCGTTTTTCCGTTTGACGCTTTAAATAAAGTGGATGGCGACAGAACAAGCCTCTGCTACTTAATGTTTGAATTTCATTCGAAATTGTTGTTTTTTATGTTCGTCGTTGCCATATTCGTATTTTTGCTTGTCACGGGAACCTGAAATCTCTCACACGGAAAAATCAAATAACAGGCATTCCGAATAGTTATCATTTGGAAACTATTTAACACTAATTTATTTAAGGTTACCCCACGAATGCCGAACGATACGTAAAGTCCACAATGTTTCCATGAATACAACATGTGTTTATTCCCTCTCTGTTACCGCGAGATTTCTCGGATTGTCACCCAGCTCGTCAATGATTCGTTAGAATACTACTTTCCTTCGGAATCGAGAGATGTCGCTATAACACCTATTCGAAACCGGCCAATGGTTCCGCCGGACCAGTTAAGAAAAGACCTATCGCAACTAATCTGTCCGGTTTAAAATGATTGCAAAAAACCTTCTCTCTAAATTAGATTACACGCTTGAAACTGCCGAAGAACCGTTTCATATTTCTTATAAATGAAATCCTGGCTACGTTTTCGCACACCCTCCACTCTTCACTTGATGCCGGAGCGAAAGCAGTCAAGGGAGTTTTCTTGGACTTCTCTGCTTTCAACACTATCTCACGCTCCCGCATTGTTTCTCAACTATGTGACGATAGCGTTGATAAATTTTCTTCGAATTTTGTGGTTTCACTCCCAATCTTGGTTTTTTTCGAAGTTGGGCTGCTGAGACATTTAGCTTCCTTGTCGTTTGAACAATGAAATGAAGATTTTTTCAGTTTAAATTTGTCGCTGATATGTGAGTTTTGTAGTCCGAAAATAAGATGCTTACAAATACATTAAAAAAAATGCATTATTGGATGACATCTATACGAGTTAACAACCAAGACAGTAATTATTTATTTTTCTATTATATGCTTGCCTCTATTATTGCTGACTTATATTGATTTGCAAAACTCATATTTGTACAAAAACTCGTAGACTTTATTTAGGGTTATCTGGCCATTTTCATGAATAAGTCTAGAATGTAATTTAGTAGAGTCAACAACAGTTTTTGCCACTGTATTTGTTGGCGTCTGATTTTTTGACGAGAAATTCACATATAAGCGATTTTTTTACACAGTGAAAAAACTGATTTACACTTAAGAAGGGTTGTTTGAAAATCTCACCTATCCGCAAACCCGGAGGCTGCCGTATTTCGACATAAAAATGCAGCAATTCAGATGCTAAATAGAGGCGTTTGCGAATTTGACATCTCAAAACACGCGAGACTTGCGCGTGCTTGAACCGGTCGATAATTTCAAAACTCAAACAACGATATTCTGCTTGCAGCACTAACATCTGTCACTGACATTTTTTTGCAATGGAACGAGCCTAGTTGCCTTTGGATCTCGCGTGAGCTGTACGTTTTCTTACTCGTGAAACTAATCTATGGACATCAAGCATGAATTCTCATAGTGTTCTTACTTTGAAAAAGTGATTTTTTCTATTTTTGAATACTGAATTTGAAAGGTCTTTTCCCCCGTTTAGAATTCATCTTTATCTAAGTTTATTGATTTCGATTTTTTTTAAAGGAACTATATGTGAACATTTTATTTCAGTTCCTGCTTCAACTGGTCTGGTTAAACTTATAAAATCGTGACAAATAAGGAATGACCGAATAGCAATAAAAGTCGTTCTGGTGGGTATTGAACGGTATAGCCTACGCATTGGTCGAAGAGATTTACACTTAGATAAACGGGTATCTTAAACAACGAGCAGTGATTAGTGGACAACCATTGAAGTTGCGTTGAACGATGATTTCGTTAATTGAGAGAATAGGCAGGCCACTAGAAAACGAGATTATTTGAAAAAGCCTTCGAAGGGTTTAAAAGTCAGAACATTTAAGGCCGACGAAAATTACTGGGGAACAATATACAATAAGGGGAATTATACAGGCATGGATAAAGGTTTTTATATGTCTAGAGCTTAAGCCAAGTCTCCTGAACCGGCGAACTGGGAAGTAGAGGCGACGTCATTTACCGAAGACGGCATCCACATGATCCCACAATGGTAACCGACTGTTAAAAATAGCGCCGAGGAATTTCGATTTTCACCTCGAGACGAAATTATGGAGTAAAGAAATTTACAGCTTGCCAACCTCGGCTCTCTGGGAAAATTTAAAGGAGATTTTTTATCGGGTCAGCAGAATCCCATTCTCCATAGACCACTAGAGTACCGCAGTGACTGCCTGCCGGAGCTGTTGATCATATTTTGCATCCTCATATTTCGAACAATATTATGGAGATCTTTAAGTGTACATTAGTCTTTCAATGCGACTTTTTCTTCAGAATGATGCTGGTCTAGAAATGGGCAGTTATTCAATCTGCAAGATGACTCTCTTCTATTTTGAACTTCAATTCACTGTAAAGTCATGCCTTTTACTTCCGATTACATTCCACCTGTAGAGAGAGGCAAAAAAGGAGAAATTAATAATATTCTAATTTCTCTCAATAAAGAAAACTCACGGCAATAAAAAGGCTGGTATTTGAATTAAGCAATTTAACTTTGAAAAAATACAGTGAATACGTAGAAGATTCCGCATGCATTTGCGCGAATGAAAAACGAGATAAATTGTCCAGAAGGCAAATTAACCAGTCGGAAACAAGGCATCGTTGTCCAATAACCGTGATGTTCTTAAAAAACGCAGAGCTTTTTCATTTTCTCTTGAATTCTTTATCTAAATTTTTCGACTTTCGCGTCTCAAAGCACTTGCGACTACAACGTGTATCGGCCGGCCGATACTTTCAAAAAATGGAACCACAATTTTCTGCCTCACAGCACTTGCAAATGTGGTTTTTTGTTTGTGAATCTAGATATAGCTTCAAATTGTAATTTCTTGTCACCATTACAGCTTACTTTGGGTTATGCACGACGTTCGGTTATCCTCTATTGATCGTGTGGATATCTTTGTTAAATTTGAAAGATGGCGCGAAATCTCAGAGGTAGAGTCCAAATGATGACGATACGCGTTATGGACATTAACTTTATATCATTAATGGTAATGAAGTTCAATTCAAAATTATTTTTTAGTTCAGATTTCCAAAAAAATCTCGAACTTGAAAGACCCTGTGGTTGAATTTTATAATTTTTTCTTACTTTATACGGATCTGGAGCGAAATCGAATTCATTTTAGTTAATGTGCACCTTTCTCATGATATCTGTCAACATGTTACAGCTGTCAAAATCAAGGAAACTCGAAATTGAATGAACCTGCAGTAGTTCCATTTTAGAATTCCTTTAACGTGTCTAGCGATGATCGTCAACCCGTTTTCTT
The DNA here is from genome assembly GCA_028672205.1 of Proteocephalus fallax. Lineage (NCBI taxonomy): Eukaryota > Metazoa > Platyhelminthes > Cestoda > Proteocephalidea > Proteocephalidae > Proteocephalus > Proteocephalus fallax. The sequence goes on along the minus strand of JAPUBX010002039.1, from coordinate 58,852 downwards.
TTCAGGCCTCACAAGTGCCTCCAAGGGGCTCTCTAAACTCACCCAAAGGCAGTATCATGACAAATAACAGCAACATCTCAAGGTCGGTTCTCTCACCACTGTATATGGAAAATTTGCCAATTATATTAGAGACCAAGTGTATGAAGCGGTCTTATCGGCGTGCTCTACAATCGTCTTGCATTCCGGTACAACACAGCTGGTATTAAACTGCCTTAAGTCGGAAAACCGCGAGAACAATTAACAACTATCGATATTAGGAAATCCGATTTATGCTTCCAAACGGCGGCCCATTCCATGCAAACGTTCAAAGTGAAATGACAAATTTACCATAAAGCCGACTCTTTTCTCCATTAAGCAACGTTAAACATAAATCACCCAATGATAAATTGCGGAATTTCTACCAGCATTAAAAGGTATATCGTTTCCCAAGGAAAAAAACAGTTTAATGTATCGTTTCAAAAAAACAGCTTTTGATATGATACCCTCCAATACAAAAAACGATTGTTATTCGTGTTGAAAAATGCCAGTTGGAGAACATGCGCGATAGTTCCAAGCTCCGACCGTAGAAGAGGTCGTCATCGTGATTGTCGGAGATAAATCCCAACAGAGAGATATTTTTCTCAATCGGAGAAACGACCAATTGACAAAGGTTGCACACACGCACTGCTGCTATAGTAACCTACAGTATACAATCATATTTTTGAATGGCGCCAATGGATATAGCCTTGAATCCAATAGCAGGCCGATCGAACAATCAACTAAAACACATTATCTTTAGGTGTGTCTATGCACATTTGCGCTTGTTTCTGCATGTTAAATACACCAATGTTGGCTGTTACGTTACCGCCCGCGAATACATGCGGATTCTAAGCAACAAATGACCGTAATATCACACCATTTCAATTAGACGGAAAAGGAGTGTGGAATACTTGAACCCCGAAAATGAGGTGTTTTGCCGACACAGTAGTGACTGAGAAAGTGCAGAGGCGTGGTCGCGTAAAATAACCAAGGCTTTAAAGCATTCGTTCTCCTTGCGTGATTAAATAAGCTCCGGATTTACCAACCAGAACGTTGACAACAAGTTTATTATCAAAGGCCGAGGATTAATCGTTATCTGGTGACGTTTGAGAAAATCTCTGCTCTCATTTATGAGCGTACCCTAATAGACAGATGCGGACAAACAAAAACCAACATCTCGTGTTATGAGCTGGTGTGATTGTGAATTGGTTGACAATGTTGCGAATTTGGTTTATGCCCCGTAGACTCGTGCATGCCCGTTTTTATGTCATCGCCGATAGTTATTTTGTTTGGCATCATAACAGTGTGACCAGTCTCCGTGACGGTATCTAACGATCGATGTGTAGAAAAAGGTGAACTTTCCGTTTTCCCAAGTAAAGACGGCAGCGGCCCATGTCGCTCTCTGCAAACAGGAAAATTCCCTCTGTCGATTCCGTGCCAGATTACTGCTCCTAGTCGATCGCTAGGCTCAGAGTGCCTCTGCCAGTATATTCCGCCAGTCCTCCGTAACGCCTCCACAGATCTTACAGATTGGGTCCTTGGTAGTTCGGTGAAACCTTCGAACCCACCATTTCCTTCGGAGAGATAAGTGTTCGTCCTCGTGTGGTTTACTCTAAACATCTCCTAGAGTTGTTGTACTTCAGGTGCGTTCATATTAGCACCGTGGTCGTTGTGCGCTTGCTTCGCTGCTTCGTAACAGAAGAACCATTCCTCTCGTAGTATGCTAGCAAACTCGATCCGCACGTTTCGGTGGTTGCTTTTGCCTCGACCTATTTTGTGAAAAATTCCAATCCAGTTATGTCCCATTCCACAAACTCGCATGGCTCCTGTGGTTCTTGGGGCAAAGGGGGATCTTCTGGCCTTGTTGTGCGGTTGCTTGACATCTTCGACACTCCTTGACGTATCTCTTGGTGTCAAGGATGAATCCGGGTTCTGGAAAATCTGTAACGGCCCGCGTTTGTCCTGCGAGTGTCGATAATTCCTTCAGTTCCTCGCCAGAACTTAGGCTTTTCGTTTCCTCATCGCCCCCTTGCGTCTTGGCGTCGTCAATTTTGGACATCCCTTCGGCAACAACGTTCAGCTGTCCGGCTTGATTTCGCAGTTTGAAATCATGAAGCTTGGATCGGAGTCGTAGATTAGCAAATGTGTGCGCCTGCACACAATTGGATAAGTCAAGGATCTACTTTACGCCGGAAAGGTCAAATAAAACGCCTAGCGGTCCAAAGAAAAACTCATGAATTTTATTTCGAAAATCAGGGCAAACAAAACTGACAATTAAGGACTACATTTGAAAATAATTCTGACCTTTAACATAGATGATTTAACAAAAGTATACAGAATACTTAAAAGATATTAGACACCACAAAACATCGGCCAAATGTATTACATTATGCATTCTCAAACTAATAAAATTGAAAATTAATGCAATCGATTTTCCCAGGCCTCTAGAACAGGCAAACCGGACGATAAAACGGTTCGGTCAAACTTAAATAGTAATACTAAAACGAGCATGCAATAATTAAGAAAAATATTAAAGAGTTTAATTGGAACACTGATGAAAATATGAATTCAATATTTCCAACAGTAAAAACCATGTTTCAAGAAGCAACGAATTAAGCGTAAATCTCGTGTGCTCATGAAAATTATCAGTAAAACTGTTCTTCTTTAAAAACCCCAGTAATAGTACTAGTAATGTGGAAACATGAGCTCTATACATTTTTTGGCCATTATTTCATGGCCTTGCGGGCGATTCATAATTTCCGTCGACGACGAATTTCGGTTTTTTCAAGTTCGGGGCCAAATGGTAGCGGACTGTCACAAAGAGTCCCACGGGTTTTGTTCGAACCGGCGACGAGGTTATTATAAAATGTATATATTTAGATAAATTATAAAAACGATTGCTTGACTCGTCCTTTTTACCGCCAACAGAGATATTCGAGAAGAATCAACTGGAATTAATGGCTCGAAGTTTGTTGAAAAAATGCTATTTCATAGCCATAACTCGCTTTGTACATTTTGTGCGTAAACAGTATTCCTGGAAGCGGCGTGATTATCTGTCGAGGCCAATCCAAATCTGAGTCAATTTTAGGTGTCACTTTGTTAGAGAACGATTATTCTCCTCGATAGGGAACGCTGTTCAGGCGAATTCTCGATAATTCCTCCGTCGTCTAGGCATGACACCCCGATTCGGAACCAGACATTCGCGCTCTGTCTATTAACCATACCTGGCCTTAATCTCAAGGCAAGATTTGGCCCATTAAGACTTCTATTTTTAGTGGCTCATCAAGCAAAATGACAATGTATAAAAACAACACCAGACTCCTGAATAGGGGAGGCTGTTCACGCAAATTCTCTATAACTCCTCCTCCTCCTCCGTCATCTCATCTTTCTGTCTTCCGGTTGTTGGGGATCAGGGCGGCGGGTGATGACAGTAATGTTTGTTTGTTGCTGTTAACTGATAAGATATGCACGGGATATTGGACTCAACCTTCGTGGTTTTCAACGAAATGAGCAAATCAGAGCTACGCAATGCCGATAGTGGCGGAGCGGTAAATACACTGTCTCTGTTCGTGAGGAAACTGGTTCGATTCAAAGGTGAGGCAACCACGGGTGGCACAGTGGACGCTACCTGTAAAAAATATTCCCGAGAACCTTTATGCCGACCCCAATGAAGCCGGTTTATCCTCCATAAGGAGACAACTAATTTGTATAGGTTTTGACCGTAGCGACATGCCCCTTAGTCCAGTAAATGGGATGTTGCCGGGAGTTGGAGGAAACCGATTGCATCTTCCGCAATTAAGCCCGTCTAAAGTCCATGAGTCCGGCCACTTGCCCCTAGTGCTGCAGTTCTACAAGAACCGCAGGGAAACTGAAAAAAGCGCACGAGCCTCACTTATTGACGCGATTTCCTGTCTCCTTTACTGCGACCTCCAACTTAACAGGAAACCCACGGACCACGTGGCGACTTGAGACCAGAGCCTCGTTTTAAAACTCGACGAATCCGAATCCCCGCGTTACTCCAAAGAGTTTGTGCCTCGATTGCAAGTACGAACACGTTAAATTGGTAAGTGTGTCTTGCGTTATTAAGGGCGTATGCTATGGGTTACGGCCAGTAAAGGCCGATAAATGACGTCTTCTGAATAGGCTTGGCGGTGAACAATTGCACGTAGCTTAATTCCGCCGTATAAATTGACAGTCCCTCCCCCTATTCCTTATTTGGAGTATCTGGACTAATTACCGTGAGCTTTCAACTAAATTGAATTTTTAGGCTGCCATCTTCTTCCTCTATCGTATTAAAAACAGGTTTCGGGAGTATTTGCCAGAAATTAGAATTTCTTCGAAATCCGCATCCTCCTACTCAAGGCCCTCTGCGAAACCATTGATAAGCGCGGGTCTACCCAGTCGAATCCACTTCCACTGGCAAATGAACTCAATGAGATAAAACAGGCAATGGAAGCCGCCTGCAAGAGAGCTGTCAATAGCGCTGTTGAGAGACTTCGGGCTGAGAAGACAAAAGCGACGCAAGTTTACATGAAATCCAATGAACAAATGATATCTGCTATTCGGCTCATAAAAATGGTAGGCGATTTATCCACTGTTCTTCAGTGCGTACATTCTGACAAGGCATTTGTAGGCCTCTATTGATTCCAATTGGGGGCGTGAACAGTTCAATAGATTTCCATTAAATTTATCTGCAAGTAAAAACAATTGATGTTGATTGTATGATTAAACCATTTGACCGCTTTGTTGCACCTGTGTGTGAGTAATGTAACAGGTTGGCTCCCAAAATTGATTTAAAGGAAATAAATATTTTCCCAAAATAAAACGGTTTTTAGGGCAGCACGAATATTAAAAAGTGAATTATTATTGATATTATAAATGATATTTGTTTCTCAGTGTTAATGAGTTTATTTTCGGTTGTGGTTAAGGCGAGAATTTTGGTTTGTCCTCGTTAAGAGGCGTACATTGGTTTGGGCCAATCAGCACTTTCTGGGTGTGGCCTTAGGTAGCCGTGGGACATTGAGGGATGCCAAGTAGTCCTCTGGGTGATTGAATCCAAGTAGTTGTCAAAAGATCAGCTTGAGTTTACCGCTTATATTTGCTTTACGGCGAGTTAATTAAACGCAAAATGAATGGTGCAGGATAAAATGAAACAAAACCTTTTTTGAAGAATAAGGAATCGTCATAAAATATATACAAAAGATCTAGAAAGAATCTTAAAAGTTGGTTTTCTTAGAAATTCGATACCGTTGCTATGGGGGCGATGTAGGACAGCATTTTCCATGATTGTAGCACAGGCAGAAATAGATGCTGTTTTTATTTCCTTTCAATATACAGAAGAGTGTCTCTGAAATCGTACGGAAGTCTCACCGAACTGAAAAAGACAGTTGACAACTGTCGTGAAATCGAGGAAACTGTCAAAGAGGTCTTGCAAAAAAACCCCCACACCACTGAACTTCTCGTGGAACACCCTAACTACAGTAATGTTTTACAGTTTTGCGCTGACTACCAGTCGGTGGCTGATCATTTCATTAACGGAACATCTTCATTTGGTTGCAGATTACAGACAAAATATCAGAATATCGATTTCTTTCCTCCGCTGCAGTACACTGAAATTCACCAAATTCACTACTGTGTAGACTGTGACTTAATTTGACTCAACACATGAAACCTCTTGTCTTCATCGCCCTCTGGCTTGACGCTCCTATCTCTTTGATGGAGAATATTTTCTCTATTTAAATTAGAATTTTTCTTCTTTTGAGGATGGATACGAAGCGAAAGAAACACCAAAGGATGCCATTGATGGATTTATTACACCCTAACTGGTGAATGCCATTCATGAAATATTTTTTCTGAGCTTATGGTGATGGAATTTTAAAGCAAATACGACACGTATCTGTATGTGCAAATTCGTGAACATTAGAATAACCTGTTTTATATAAAACGGCATTTGGTACTCATAACGCAAAACGCCTGCGATCTATTGAAGCGAGTGTTTTACGCTCAGCAAAAACATGGATTGGAAGTTGTTGATCTGGCACTTGAGCGAATTCAATTTGCACCAAGCGCCAACTTGTTGCATTTATTTATTGTAATGGTCAATTATATATAGACGTCGCCAATTCACGTAGCCAGTCCGTTAAATATGAATCGGATCTAATAACCCCTTTCCTATTTGAGTGATGCGTTTTGGGACAAACCCATTCGGTTACTGGTCTTAGCCATATATTCTCGTTAGACCAACGGCTATGCACTTAAGAACTGTCTTAGATAAACTTGAGTCCAGACTAAACAAGATCAGTCCTGGATGAGCTGTTGTCGTGAAAATGGACGTTTATTTAACAGTAAATCCATTCGAAACTGATGAGTCAAAAAAATAAACGTTGCGCGCCATTTGGAGAAAAACGGATTCAAAACGACGCCTGATTTCGTTTCAGACAAGCTCGTCGCAGCAGTCCGCTTTCAGGATTAGTCCCAAACATCAGTGATCGCATACTTCAAATCTCCTTGTGTGTTGGGAGCCCAGTGGCCCAGTGGAGTTTGGATATCCTGAGCGCGCGCACATACTTGCATAAACTTCAATATTTCCGATCGTCAAACAATGCGATCAACCTCATCCCTAAGAACGTTCAACGGGTATTTCAAACGAAAAAAACCGTATTGTTTAGCATCCGAATTGCTGCATTTCAGTTTGAAATTAGGCTGCCTCCATGCTTGCGGATATGTAAGATTTTACAACGACCCTTCGTAAGTGTAAATCACTTTATTCTGATTTAACTCTTAATCATCGTTTTTACGAAATTGGGCTACTGAAACATTTAGCGTCCTTGTCATTCGAACAATGCGACCAAGATTTTTCAACAGAGATTTGTCGCCGATATGTAACTTTTTATCGTTCGAAAATAAGATGCATACACATTTAGTTACACACACTATGTGAGTAAATGACGTCTATACGAGTTACCAACCAAGACATGGAGATACGAACTCCGTTTGAACTGACAGCCTCGGCTTCCTGAAACGATATTCGGTCAGTTGATATCAACCTGGAGCGGAGGATATTTCCGGTCGATTTTTGAAGAACTATTATATCAAAAGAATCGCCTCATAGTCCTTTTCCATTTCTTACGCAGAAGAGGGAAGAAGATCCTGTTGATGATAATAATGTTGAAGATTATGGTTGCGTCGAGTTTTATGCGGACAAATCCAAGAACGCGTTGGTACTTCTTAGTATTTATTTATTATATGCTTGTCTCAATTATTGCCGACTTTTATTTATTTACAATGCTCAGATGTTTACAAAATCGTATGAGTTGTAATTCAAGATGACGAAATCGTATTGATCCTAGGCGCGATCAAAACTGATTCAGAAGGAGTGTTGGAAGATATTCATAATAATTGTATTCGCTTAATTAATTTCTCGGGAAATAAAAAGACTGTATTTAAATGCATAAAAAATGCTGATTGAAAATAAATTGGCAATGTTAAGACGTTTCCAATGGTAGTGTGTAGATATTCTCTATGAAGGACCAACAACTACTCAAACACACCGCGCCTTCAATAATAAATTATATGGTAATGGTGCAGACATTATCGACCATTGTTTAAATGAATGTATGAAGGTCACGAGGAACAAAAAAATTAGCAGGCAAATTGATGTTCAGTGTTCGTTTGTATGCCGTGAATGGTGTAAGATAAACAACAGATCAAATCGGTTAGATTGAAAAACGTTCGTACAAGTGCCAAAGAATTGCTGATCGATATTGGCTTGCAGTAAGAGAGACGCGTATATTCTTATCGTAATTGTAAATTATAAGCCTCTGCTTACGCGTATTTTTATTTTTCCGCTCGACACAACCGTCATCGTCAACATTATTATCATCAACAGGAGCTTCTTCACCCTTCTGTCGAGGATAAGGAAAACCCGCGGTACGCATCCTTTTCAGGCAATTGAAATTATTCAAATCGCTATGCGGAGACGGTAACGTCAAATAAACCACGTCTTCGGTAACTCTTTACTCGTGCGATTTGACGGGCATCACATCCCGCAGATCTCACACCATTTTCTGTTGAGGATTATGAGGTGCTTCCTTTGATATAATTGTTCTCTTGCCATGGTCATCATCCAGGAATATCGTTTCCGTAAGCCGGGGTTGCCAGTTGAAACAGATTGCGTTTTTCACTGTCTTGTTTTGTTACTTGTAAGTTTTTATGACGACAAAATTTAAACTGAAAAAAATCGATATTTCATTGTTCGAATGACAAAGATGCATAATGTCTAAGCAGCCCAAATTCGGAAACCGATGATAAGGAGTTAAAGCATATAAATGTTTTCCTACACAGTTAATTACTAATTTACACGATCGAAGGGTCGTTTGAGGAGGCTTTTACCCGTTAAAAATGCATCTATATCTAAATTTATTGATTTTAATTATTTTTATTCAATTTCAATCGGGCGGTGAATATGTTTGTGAATGATTTAAGCCCAGGAAATATCTAAGGTGGGTGCATCGAGGCGGTTGTTAGCAAACACTAAGAACAAAAAACAACGAAATAGTGTTCTTTGCCGCATGAGGAAAACGACATTATCTACGCAGGCCGACATAGTAGAGGCAATAGCAGATTAATTCTCCGTCGCCGAACAATTGTGTGAGGTTACCGATACACTCGCCATTGTAATGACCGATTGCAAAGCAAAGACGACGACTACTACCAGGAATCCGTAAATAATAAACATTTACTTCCGCACAAATTCACTCAGAAACAATATCTACGCACAACAATCAGGACCGTCTAAATTTTGCTTATTTTTTTTCCGATGCCTCCAAAACAACCAATAGTGCTTCTACAGTAAAAACAAAGAAGAAGAACAACCAACAAAAATACAGCTAGCATGGTACAGCCACCCAATCTTAATAACGGCGGCGAAACCTGGCAACACGCAAGAAGATTTCAAATTTGTGATCACTTGCTTGTGGTAATAATCCTGAAAGCGGACTGATGCGACGAGCTCACCTAAAACGAAATAAGGCGTAATTTTGCAGACGCTGAGAAGGTGTCAAACGTTCTACAACGTCGTCGACTGTAGTTATTCCGCAAGGCTCCATGCCGGTCAGCGACAGAACTTATACACCTCCGTCTTTTGGAGACAATATTTCCATTCGCGAACTGCGGGTCTCGGGGTAAGCTCAAAACGTGGATTTAGTAGTCGATCAAATCGTGTGGGCAGATACTATTTGCGAAATCAAGTACGTTGGCATTATTTTCAACAGTGGGTTATCTTGACATTATGAAATTGATATTATTTTTGGTAAACGCTTTCGTCTTTGTCTGTTTCTTCACATTTTCATCTTCTTTTTCTTCATAAATTTCCACGACTCTTTGTGTATTTGTGTTGCATCCTTATTAAAACATCTAAAAATCCTGTTTATAAATCCCATTCAATTTTCAGTTTTTCTATTAATATTATTCGTTTTATTGAGTGTATTGAGTGAGTATATTGCTATTATTTCTTGATGTTTGAGAGAAACGGTGTTTTAACGACGTGCTCATTTTGCCGTCCATATGAAATTTCAGTTTGATTAATTTTTTTAATCAGATGTCGGCGTCGCAGTAAGCAACCTTTTGTTTCATTCATTTCGGTTGTGACGGTCATAAGCGTCATAAGTCGCAGATAGAGGAACGTCATAAGAGGCAGAGCATCAAATTATAACTGAATCGATAGGGTAATGTTGAGGGGAATTAACAGTGGAGTGAGGCGTCGGCTCTTGTTCAAGAGCAGAGGTAACGGGTATCGATTCTATGTCCTTGCCAGTTGTGAGACGACTTCGCAGACTTCCACCTTAAACGGGGTACTGCCGTCTTAAATAACAGTCGACGAGGAAGGCGGTTGACGGTTCCTAGTCAACATATTAGATGAGACGGCCATAATTCGCAGGACATTTTAGGTACTTCGAGCCGGAGGTTTCAACATAATCTTGAGAGAAAAACACAGAGACAACTGACAGAACCTGTTCGCGACAGGAGGGTAGAAAAAGTCCCGGTTTCGATATCGCTTTAGTATCATTAAAACAAAATCCCATTATTCTAGACTAAAAACCAACTACTACAAAACGATTGGAAGTTTTAACAAAACGTTATTTATAATTGAATAGACGGGTTTTCGTCTACAATCAGGCAATTGTGATCAGTATCTGCGACGGTATTTGTCGATGAGTGCCTTTATTTAATTCAGAAAACCCGATTTTGTGCTCTGAGATCTATTGAGTCCTTTGGCTAGACGAAGTCTATATTCTAAGGGGCGGCTTATCGTGAATCGTAGCCGCCTACGCTTTGTGGTTAGAGGCTATATCAGAACAGATTGTGATCAAGTTCTGTTTTCAACGACGCATCCAGTGAACCTTATGTACCGGCTCAGGGCGTTCCGAATCACTGCAGCCGACGACGTTATTTAAGGGTTGACAACATCTCCGCGTATTAACATCGAGGCTTTATTTAGTTGTTGGGACAGTCTGCTTTCGGGATGGACGGCGCGGCTTGAGGTTCGGGGTTGAGTCCCGTGAGGGGGGTCCAATTCGGCCATCCACCTTCTTGATTAGCTGAACGACGCTTTGCAGAATGCTATGCCATAGTAAATAATATGCATTGAAGGAATTAGTAATCCTGTAATAAATGTCATAACTGCGTTACAGCTTTGATATCGTGATTGAAGTCGCAGAATAGGCCGAGCAGTCTGCCGACTGATGATGATACCCAACCCCCCTACATCCATGTCAGCTTTGGGATATGCATGTACGTATTTGCTGTGTGTGATTATGTAAACAAAATGAATCGCTTTAGTTTGTTTTCGAACTTGTTCTTCACCGTTAGATATCAGTCGTTTTCAGGTTTTTCGTATTGCTGCAGTCAATAAATTAATCTAGCTTCTTTATTTCACACAATGATGCCAATTTGAAATTAATGCAACCTATAGAGTCAACATTTGGCAGACCCGTGCCCCAATTAGGTTATTGCGGAGTTTGTGGGTTTTGGTATGCTGTAAGTCGGTGCCGTGGCGTTAAATTGTTGAATAGTGTCAGACGCCATCGTTTTTTGTTGGCGGAATTCTCCGTCGCCACAAGATTACGTAATGTTACCGCTTGACTCGCTATTTTAATGGCCGATCGTGAAACAGACGACGACTATGAGCATGAATCCTCGAACGACAATTACAGTGAGCAACAGGAGAGGCATGTATATTCGTATCGTACCCGTAAATAATAAACATGTACTCACATGTGTTTTCCTTCGGTTGGCCAATTGCTTGAGCAAGCCGCTTTGTCATTGTCTGGCTACTTGTGGGCTATAGTTTGTTATGCCATTTCGAGGTCAATGCAGCTACAGTCACGGGGTGAATTCGAATTGACAGGAAATCCATTCTTCAAATTTGCTCATGAACCATCTGCGCCGTGATAATTTGCTGTGAATGTTTTTATTTAGACTGTGGTGGATAATTTCTGCAATAAAGCCCTATCAAGTATTATTGTTTGTCGTCTTAAGCACATCCATTTTATGATTGGTTTGCCTGACTCTTCGATTTTGAAACCACACTCTGACCTGTAAAGGGGTCAGATTCGTCGCGCATTATATGCGCCTTTTTCTTTCCACGGACAAGAACTGATCAAGACCGAATTCGTATATCAATAAATCTTATTGCGCAGCCGAGTATGTCGGCTGGGACTTTCTTTGTCTTGAATTGATGCAAACTGGGAATAGTTGATGTGACAACATTGTGTTTGCTCTCGGTGCTGTTTAAGGATACATTTGCTGGCCTTCTTGGTAAAGGTTTCGATATGTTTGATGGTAATATTTGACTGGCTGGGTTGCCTCTACTATTGGTAATGTCATTTCCAGAGAGGTTTATCAGGTTATGTGGTGTCGGTTGTGGATAATTGAATGCCTGTGTCAGCTGCTGCTGATGACGCCAGGATTCATTGGGTAGCTGATACGTTTGTGATGGTGGTTGTTGTTATTGTTGAGGTTTGGCTGGTGTGTTAGCAAAGTTGTCTAGCCAGGAGTGCTGTGATAGCATCTGAAGGCTGGCTGGGTTGCTGGAGTGGTTGCATGTACACCGCCAATCAAAAAACGCAGTTGTAACTAGTAGATTGCACCAAATGGAAATCATTATTTTGACCAGACAACAAACACTACCGACTCATTGCAAATCAAACTGAAAATAGTGTTGTGTCCATATATATGCGTTTTTTTGCTTTCCGCAGACAAGAAACTGTTACTAGCAAATTCATATTTAAATAGATCAAATAGTACTGCCGAGGATGTCGGCTTACTTACAACGCCAAAATAAATGAATAATATTGTTTTTTATTCAAACAATAGTGAGGGCCCCACCTGGGCCGAAGACGCCGACAAAGCGCGATGCTTTGCACCCGCTGCAGGCGAGTCCTGTCTTGACACACGTGGAGCGTGTCGTTGTATACAGTGGCGGCCGGCCAAGGGTCGTCGATGTTGTCTTAATTTATCCACGCTAAGGTCACAGCATGCGGTGTGGTGTGCGTTTGTCAATTGGGTGCCAGTATAATGGATGTCATGCGTGGGACATAAGTAAAACACAATTTGAGGTCACTACAGTTGTGGCTACAATCAAAAAATTCACTAATTGATATCATAAATGTTTAAGGTTGTAGCAATCCAAGAACAAAAAAGGTGTGTGTTACACTAATCTATAATTTTATTTCTAATTTACAATACATAGGCTGTGCACAATTGATATTAATATGGCAGAGAATAGACCTTCTTGAACCCAAACTAATCAATTATGCATGTCCATTTCTTTTTCCCTGAGAGCCCTAAAATCGCCGTTATTTCTAACTGCGATGCACACCTTTAAAGAGGCACATCCTTGTCCGGACCAATGATGTAATTTTCATCGTCATCTAAAGGCGCGACATTGTCAAACACCTTCCTGACTTAAATTTGAAAAAAAACATTAGCGATTCTAATACTTTAATGAAGTCTCATTAAGTAACAGTGTTGTGCATGTTGATTATGATTGCAAAGACGTCTATGATAACAGTTTACAAAATATTCGGGTGATGTGATTGGAGGGGGGGGGTGAGAAATATTGCAATTGAAAACAACAATAGGATTTGTTAAACACCATAAAGGTATTTATTGTGTTCCGTCAAATTTCTTTTATTTGAAATATAAATCTACCCTGATTTAATTTTTGTTAATATTGGTAAGCAATAAGACAGGCAGCATGTAGAAAGAAACTGTCATATTTAATTATAACTAACGTTTTTAGCAAGCTTTTACATGCTTTCCAATAGCTTTTGTAGTTCTTGTCTCGATTAAGAGTTTTGTTTCAAATGGAACGACAGCCGTGCTGAAGCGCGGACTTTTTGGGATCGTCGATCACGCTATCGTGAGCTGTGCTATCCGTTTTCATTCTTCTTTATATTGAGGAAAAATGGTGAAGCAAATGAAGCAGATGAACCGAAATTTCCTGCCTAGAAGGGTCGTTTCATCTCGAATGTCGACTAGTGACGTCGACCGTCTCCCTCCCCGACCGTCTATAAGGACGACGACCAAACCCCGCCGAAGATTGACCAACTCTGCGAAGTCGTTTCCCAACTGGAAATTATTGTGTCAGCACTTCGGAACGAGATACAGAAAAGGAACCAGCCATCAGTCATTTCAACCTCGGCTTAGGACACAGAGCCGATACCCGTTACCCCAGCTCTTGAACAAGAGCCGACGCCTCCCACCACTGTTAATTCCCCTCGACCTTACCCTATCGAGCCAGTCCCTATGCGACCCTCTGCGACTAATGTCGTTCCTGTATCGCCTTTAATGAACGCCGAAGTTTACACAGCATTCACACTTTTTTGTTTTCCAATTGCAACAACTCTAAACAATCTCCCCCTCTCAAATCACCAAACCTGAGCATTTTGTCCACTCGAATCATATCATCAATCATAATTATTATGAACAAAACGTTTACTTTACGAGACTTCATTTAAGCAACAGAATTCTACAACTCAGCCTCGCTTAAGTTCAGTTAGGAAAGAGAATTGAATAACGAAATGTATCGATGAAGAGGTCGGAGAGCAAAATTAGAACTTTGAGTAAACGTGGTACAGGTCCTTACAACTGGTGTTGACTAAATACCCACTTATAAGTAGCGTGTAAGGAGTCAGGATATCGTTGTGTACGCTTAGATTTTGGGAGGCTGAGCTGCTTCTGCTGAGGCGTCGCCGATAAAGGTTTGAGAGAGCAGAGGGCATCTTTGACTATAATAATAATTATTATTGTAGCGTTTTTATTGAGATAACGAGGACCAAAACTTTCAGCATTAAACAAGACAGTGTAAAAAGAAATAGTTATGACAAATTTTTTTTTTGTTCCTGCTTAAACTTCTCTGGTTAAACTACAAATCAGGAAAAATAAGGTATGACCGAATTGCGATATTGAACGATATAGCCTACGCATTGGTAGAAGAGATTTACCCTTGAAAAGATGGGATGGGAGGGGTAACTTTAACTACGAGCAGCGATTGTTGAACAACTATTGCAGTGTCGTTGAACGATTATTTTTTGAATGGAGAGAATAAACAGGTCACTAGAAAACGAGATTATTTAAAAAAAGGCTACGAAGTCAGATCATTTAAGACCTGGAAAATTACAGGGGAGCAATATCTAACAAGTTGAATTATCCAGGCTTGGACAAAGTTGTTTTACGGCCAGAGCTTAAACTAGGTCTCCTGAACCGGCGAACTAAGAAGCAAAGTCGACGACATTTACCGAAGACGGCATCTGCATTATCACTCCATGATAAAAACTGTTAACAATAACGCCGAGAAATTTCGATTTTGAGCTTGAAACGAAATTATGGAGTGAAAAGATTTCAGGAGTGTAAACAGCGGCTCTCAGGGAAAAAGTAATAGAGATGCATTTTGAAGCATTAAACTGTTGGACAAAGGAGGGGACATATCACGAGAGAGGGAGATACAACGAGCATGGCTGGGACTGAGGTTAACGGAGGTTCGAGGGCTTGGTTGCTGGAGGGTAAGAGGGGGATTCGGGGTTTTCTCAGGTTCGACAACAGAGTTACACGGTAAGAAAATTATGTTCTTCCTCAGGTCTTGATTCTCCACCCGAAGTTTCTCGACTGCTCTCGCCAGTTCACTGACGTATTCCTTGATCGACGGCGTTTCGTCTCCTTCAGTATTTTCGCATTGAGAAGATACGGCTCGATTCTTTCTTTCCGTCTTCTTCAAAGACTCGGCCATCACAGGCAGGACCTTCTTCGGAGTATTCGTCTTTGTTCTCCCCTTTATATAAACGAAATATGAAAAGGGATTAGTCAAAGCCGAAAACACACCGCACGATACACGTCGATATTCGAAGTCCCTGAATTTAGCCCACGTCGAGTTCGTTAAAACAAGACTCCATTAATTGATATTAAAACGACCCTTTACAAAAAGTGATTGGAATACGTATGAAAGTTTATTAATATAGTTATTCGGAATTTAATAGGACGGTTTTCTTCCACACCACTTCCCCTCTCAGACAAGGGCCCCCCTTCCTTCGCCCCTCAGTCCTCGTCGGAGTGTTCCGTCTGGGCGTTTTCCGGGTTTCCCTCGGCTTCGACCTTGACGAAGTTCGCTTGTACTGTAGGAAAAAGTATGCGTTAGGGAGTATGGCAAAGATAAAAAAATCTGTTTCGTTGTGCTTATTTGTTCTACTTTCCCTCTCTGTCTGGGGCCCCCACATCCCCCTTTACTCTACACCCCGCCTCCGTCGCTTTCGTCCGCGGAGGAAAATTCGTCCACGTAATCCGCAAAACGTAGGGGTTTGGTTGTCTTCCGCTTTGCTCGTCCCGGTAGGCCGTTGAAAACCTTTACGTCGTTTCGATGGAGCGTTTGACGTACCTCGTTTTCGAATTCCACGACAACGGTTTGGGGTCGCGGTGTTTCGATGACCCTGAAAGGTCCTATCCACCAGTCGTCGAGTTTCGTGTTGCGCGCGCGATTCCTAACCAGGACCAACTGGCCTTGGTGTAGGTCCTTTTCCCGCCGCCGGCTGCGACTCTGCTCCCGAATCTTTTGTGCCCGGCTTCGGATATACTGTTCCGCGTTAGCCCGGGCTTCTGGGACAGCCCCTGGCCGGCGCAAGCCGTCCACCTGCGATTTCTCTTCGGCCCTCTGGATCCCCCGGTCGATTCCATGCCACGGTTTCCGTCCCAGTTGGACCTCAAACGGACTATGGCGCGTGGTGCTATGTCGGGTGGTCCGGTAGGCCCAGAGTGCTTCAGCAAGCCTCTCTCGCCAATTTTTCGAACCGTCTTCGCAGATGCTCTTGATACGGTCTTTAATCGTCCGGTGGAACCGTTCTACCCCCCGTTTCCTTCGGGGTGATATGGGGTCGTCCTGGTATGGCGGACTCCGAAACGGTGGCAAAGATCCTGGACCTGCGGCGCGTTCAGATTGGCCCCTTGATCGTTATGGAGTTGTTTAGGGGCTCCGTACCGAAATAGCCATTCGTCCCGCAGTATACGGGCTAGCTCGGCCCCGCACGTGTCCGTGGTTATCTTGGCTTCGACCCATTTTGTGAAAAGGTCCAGCATCGTGACGATGTACCATTTTGTGCCATCGGGGTCCGTTATCGGTCCCGTGATGTCCCATTCCACGAACTCGTTGGGTTCTCGTGGTTCGAGGGGGCAAATAGGTATCTTCTCGCCTCGTACGGCTGAAGCCTGACACCTGGGGCAATTTTGGACGTATCTCTTCGCGTCCAGAAGGTATCCGGGCCAATAGAAGCGCTGACGGACGGCGTCGTGCGTCCTCGCAGTATCGTAGTGTCCGTTTTGGTCGTGCATGGTATTTAGTACCGCGTTTCGCACGGTCTCAGGCACGTAGATCTGCTCCCATTGCTGGTCCTTGAACTTGTATCGTCGGTAGAATAAATCTCCTCGCCTCTGGAGCTCGCAGTGCTTCAATTTGACCGGGGTTGAATGTCCGCCCAGTTCCTTGACAGATTCGCTCTGCAAGCGGCCCATTAGGACGTCGGGCAGCAGAGACAGACTTTCTTCCTCGGATTGCACCATCGGTTCGGTGGACTCTGTCTCGGCGTGAGCAAGACCGGTGAAGTGGGATCCTGGGTCCGGCTCGTTGGTGGAGTCTGGGCCTATAGGGCCTGCGCGGGCTTCTTGCATCTTGACCTCTTCCGTGTTGGTCATCCTGGACAAGGCGTCGGCGACGACGTTCAACTCCCCCGCTTGGTGTTCCAGCACGTAATTATGGCGCATGAGGGCCATCAGCCACCGAGCTATACGGTGGTGGACGTCCTTTGATTTTTGCAGGTACACCAGGGGATTATGGTCGGTTACCACTGTAAACTTTCGCCCGTGTACGTAGTCTTCGAACGTTTTTATCGCCCAGACGATCGCCAGACATTCGCGTTCGGTCGCGGAATAATTTCGCTCGGCTGCGTTCAGTGTTCGAGAGGCGAAACGAATCGCGACGGGTGCTCCTTTCCTCATCTGCTCCAGAACGGCTCCCAGGGCGGTGTCGGACGCGTCCGTCCTGATCTTGAACTCTTGTTCGAAATCCGGCAAGGCGATTACGGGGGGCTGCTTACGATCCGCTTGAGCTTGTCAAAAGCTTTCTGTTGCTCCTCTCCCCACACGAACGGAACTCTCTTCCGAACCAGTCGGTTTAGGGGTTCGGCTATTTCGGCTAGCTTATCGATGTATTCAGAATAGTACGTAACGAAACCCAAGAATCTACGGATTTCCCGTACGTTCGTTGGCTGGTCATATTTGAGTACGAGCGCCGCCGATTCAGGAATCGCCGTTACCCCTTCCGCCGAGATGAGGTGCCCGACATATCTTACGGTGGTTTGGAACCACTGGCATTTCGAGGGTTTTACTTTGAACCCGGCCTCCCGAAGTACCTGGAGGGTTTTTTGAAGGTGGACTACGTGGTCTTCGCGCGTCCTCGAGTATACGATGATGTCGTCCATGTAGGCGGATGCGAACGGAAGTCCTTTAAATAACGATTCCATGGCACCCTGGAATATGGCAGGAGCATTTGTGAGTCCGAAAGGCATGACGTTAAATTCGTACAGCCCCCATGGTGTCACAAAGGCTGTCTTGCATCGATCCTTCGGATTTACCCCTATCTGCCAGTAACCGCTGGCTAGGTCCAACGTAGTGAAGACGGCGGACCCTCCCAGCTTCGCCATTATGTCCCTCGGCTTGGGGATCGGGGTCGCGACCTTCACGGTTTGACTGTTCAGTTTTCGGAAGTCGACGCAGAGGCGCCAAGTTTTGTCACTCTTCCGCTGGAAGAGCACTTGGCTTGCGTAAGGGCTCACGCTGGGCTGTATGACCTTCGCGAGTAGCATTTCGTCGATCTGGCGCTTGAACTCCTCCTGCAATGTATACGGTATCGAGCGATACGTGTGGCGGAACGGATCTCCGGTCGTGGGAATATCGCACCGAAACTCGTTAGCGCGCCCTAGTTCCGCCGTAGACAGGGCGAACGTGTCCCTGTATTTGTCAAGAAGGTTCAGGACTTCCTTGGTCGCTCCTGGGATCTCGATAGGTTTCGTGTTTACCCGGTTCCTGGGCTCTGCGTCGGCTTTGTCGAAGGTGACCCTACGAGTTTTAAAGTTCAAGAGGGAGGCCTCCCTCTCGAGATAGTCCAACCCCAAAATAAGATCGGCGTTAAGACCCGGGGTCACCACAAAATCCCACGTGTACCTCCCTCCCTCGTGGGCGAAGCTGACCGTTGCAACTTCAAGGCTTTTGTGCGGTGGTCCGATAAAACCTTGGAGGGAAACTCGACTTGCTCGTCGGCTGCTGGCTAAGGCAGCGATCGGAATAGAGCACAGGGACAGGCTTGATCCCGAGTCCACTAGCCCGTCTACTTCTCTATTCCCTACCCTTACTTTTATAACTATGGGGTCGCTTGGTCTGGGACCTACTGAGTAAACGGTTATAGGTAGGTGGGGTGACTTACGTGACCTGGGATCCGGCCTCGTCGGGCAGTCCCGCTGGATGTGGCCTCTGCGGTTGCAGTGGAAACACCTCCTGTCCACCGGCGCAGCTTGGTCCCGTCCGGGTTGTTCTTGTCGGTAGAGCGGGGAGTTTCGGGAAGGGTATTGTGGCACGCTTGCATCCCTTCGGGGTTGTTCTTGTCGGAAGAACGGGGAGTATCGGGTAGCATTTTGGGCGGGGGATTGCGACACGCTCGGGTCCTTTCCTCTGGCTACGTCGGGGAACTCCGTGAATATACGGTGGCATAGCCGCTGCAGTGCCTTGAGATCGGAGGGTGGTTCCCGGGGAGGCGAGTTCGGATGCCGGGCCAGGATTTTCGGATGATGGCCATCGCCAGTACAGTCCCGATAGAATTTTTTCGGAACAATCTTCTGGACGTGTTCCTGCACCCGGAGGGAAAAATTGCACCGGCGGCTGGTCGAACTTTGGCGTAAGGTTTAGCCCGCCGCGAAAACGCCGATGGTCCTCGCTTCGGTCGTTCCTAATACAGTTCCTACCTCGACCGTCGAGGGAGGCCCAAGTCCAGGACGAGCCCCCATTGGCGCTCTGAGTGTCGCATCCATCCGGCTCTCGATAATCTGTCGGATTTTCTCCTCTCCGTGTCGCTGGATGTTCGTCTCAGTAACGATCCTGGGGAGTTCCGATTTGAAATTTTCGATGTTCAACTGCGGAACAGTGTAAACAGGATCTTGCAGGTGAAAATTAATCCCGCCGTTGCTGGCACCAATGTTGGACAAAGGAGGGTACATATCACGAGAGATGGAGATACAACGAGCATGGCTGGGACTGAGGTTAACGGAGGTTCGAGGGCTTGGTTGCTGGAGGGTAAGAGGGGGATTCGGGGTTTTCTCAGGTTCGACAACAGAGTTACACGGTAAGAAAATTATGTTCTTCCTCAGGTCTTGATTCTCCACCCGAATTTTCTCGACTGCTCTCGCCAGTTCATTGACGTATTCTTGATCGACGGCGTTTCGTCTCCTCTTCCAGTATTGCATTGAGAAGATACGGCTCGATTCTCTTTCCGTCTTTCTTCAAAGACTCGGCCATCACAGGCAGGACCTTCTTCGGAGTATTCGTCTTTGTTCTCCTTTATATAAACGAAATATGAAAAGGGATTAGCCGGGCCGAAAACACACCGCACGATACACGTCGATATTCGAAGTCCCTGAATTTAGCCCACGTCGAGTTCGTTAAAACAAGACTCCATTAATTGATATTAAAACGACTCTTTACAAAAAGTTATTGGAATACGTATGAAAGTTTATTAATATAGTTATTCGGAATTTAATAGGACGGTTTTCTCTTTCCACATCAACAAAGACCATTCTTCGAAGATAACTCGAGTACCTCAGTGACTGCCTGCCTGTGCTGTTTAAAAATTTACATTTGTCTTGCAGACATGCATTGCATAAAGTCAAGTCATCGGAATAATTTATTGGTTTCACGTCATTAGGGGACCGAAGGCAGACGTGTAATAGTGGAAACGGAAAAGAGAGAGCACTGCGCCTTTTAGTACACCGCAATTATTCGGCAAGGAGGATGTTTGGAACAGCTCATAAACTAAAATTTGGTAAAGGCGATGTACCTCGGCTGTGATCATGATTTAAATTGGTTTAATTTCTCGATACCTGTACTGGTAGCAGAGCCTTTCCTTCTTTCGCCTCAATTGTTTAAGAAATGGAGATTATACAACACGTGATGTGAGGGATAGTTCAGTAAGAAGGCAGTGCTTATCCAACAGAAATCGGAGATAGCTATTAATATGGTCTATTTCCTTTTAAAAGTCGGAATCCGCGAGAACTTTGATTTAGGGAAAGAGTCGGTAGTTTGGGTAAAAGTAGTTGGTCCATTCTCTACTATATCAATATCGATTGTGCACAGCCTATAATATAGGCCCCATATATTGTAAATTATTAAAAAAAATATAGATTCGTGTTACAAATACAATTTGTGTTCTTGGATTGCTAAAACCTAAAGAAAAATGATATCAATGGGTCGATTTTTTTGAGTATCGGCACAGTTACAGAAGAATAATTGGTAGTAAAACAGTTTAATAATTGCCAATTTTTTCCCAAATTCCTCCAAAAAAGCTGACAACAACACAAAGAATGCCGTAGTAAAATTGTTTATAAATGACAGATTATTGGTGGTGGTTGCGAAATAATTGGAAATATATATATAAGTGATGTTAATCTAAACAGGACGCGGTTAATCCGGTTGTTCGATATAATATATTTCCGAGTGTGCCTATGCGCGTGCACGCAATAATGCGTGCGTGAGTGCGCCCATTCGGTCGTGTTAAAGCGGCCGACTTTTGTGTTGGGTTACCAATAGGAAGTCAGTATTTGGAGCCCAATCAAAATACACTTTGCTGACAAGTAGATTGCATCGGAACAAAATAGAAATAATTATTTTGTTCTCACCATGCAAAACGGATAATATTTTGACCAGACATCTCAGAGTTCTTCACACAAACAACAAGAGCATGTTGGTCCAACAAATCCCCATTCCGAAATCATTGGTTATTGGCCTCAGATGCCACAACAGCACCCATGGCTGGACTATGCGCATGTAAACGTTGCTTACGCACAACAACCACAATACCTACGATCTCAGCAACAAAAGCCAAACGTCTACAACAGCAACCACCATCACCAATAACAACAGCATCAGATACCCAATGAATCCTGGCGTCATCAGCAGCAGCTGCAAAAACCATTCAATTATCTCCCAACCCTACCACATAACCAGATAAAAAAGTCAACATATCTGGAAATGACATTACCAATAGTAGGGGAACGCGGCATGTCCATTATTACCATCAAACATATCCCAACATTCACCAAGAAGGACAACAAATATATCCCCAAACAGCTTCTCTATAACTCCTCCTCCTCCGTCATCTCATCTTTCTGTCTTCCGGTTGTTGGGGATCAGGGCGGCGGGTGATGACAGTAATGTTTGTTTGTTGCTGTTAACTGATAAGATATGCACGGGATATTGGACTCAACCTTCGTGGTTTTCAACGAAATGAGCAAATCAGAGCCACGCAACGCCGATAGTGGCGGAGCGGTAAATACACTGTCTCTGTTTGTTAGGAAACTGGTTTGATTCAAAGGTGAGGCCACCACGGGTTGCACTGTGGACGCCACCTGTCCAAATATTCCCGAGAACCTTTATGCCGACCCCGAATGAAGCCGGTTTATCCTCCAGTAGGAGAAAACTAATTAGTAAAGGTTTTGACCGTAGCGACATGCACCTTAGTCCAGTGAATGGGAGGTTGCCGGGAGTTGGAGGAAACCGATTGCATCTTCAAAAATTAAGCCCGCCTGAAGTCCATGGGTGCCAGCGTCCACTTGCCCCTAGTGCTGCAGCTCTACAAGAACCGCAGGGAAACTGAAAAAAACGCACGAGGCTCACTTATTGACGCGATTTCCTGTCTCCTTGACTGCAACCTCCACCTTATCAGGAAACCCACGGACGACGTGGTGACTTGAGAGTGGATCCAGGTTTACTAGAGCTCCGTCTTCAAACTCGACGAACCCCCGCGTTACTCCGCTCGGTGTTCGCATGATGCTCACCTTGTCGACGGGCCCAAACTCAGAAAAGTACTCTCTGAGCATGTCTTCCTTGAAAGGTTTTTGTATTCCACGAATTGTAATTCGTTTCCTGTTTAAGATGTCTGCACCTGAATCGTGTGTTTCTGGTGTCTCCATGCTAAATAAGCTAGCGAAATGTGTTGAAGGACCGTTCAGCGTAGTTGTGGAAAACGTTTTGATTCCCCAAGAGAAAGCAAAATTTTCGTTTATCTATTTTATTTTTACAATAGGGGGATTGAAATCTGATTTCGCTTTACCGCTTAAAAATTAAGAACCTTATTGGATCCTGATAGAAAATGGTTTTAAGAATTTCATAAATTCAAGTCAATAAAACCTTGCATCGCCCAGCTCAATCATTTAATCCACCTGCCCTCTATTATAAATTCTGAACACGAAAGGAGTTCATACCAATTGACTCCGTGTCAGTTAATAAATGCTGGCTTCAAGAAAACCTGGACAAAGTTGATGATGTGCGATTCCTTTTTCGTCGGTATTAAAGAAGACTGCGAAATCCGATGTTACTAGATGGAAGGTTTCCAGTTGCGTATGTATCTAAAGAAAGACGTGCAATTTGGAAAAATATGCCATCTTAATGTAAACTACTTTGTCTTTCATTTTCTATTACACGTGCATTACACGTATTAAAGTGGTGATATGTTATGTAGAAACGTTTTACTCGAATTCTTTGCCTGTAATTCAAATGCGCCCTTTCGGTAGCCTGTCTCTACCTATAAGTTCTACACACACGTTTACACGCACGTTGGCTTGATGGTCCTTTGTTCAGGTCTTCGATATTAGTCGGCATTAAAGAAGATTGCGGAATCCGATGTTACTAGATGGAAGGTTCTTAGTTGCTGGATTTTCTTTTCGATCGTCTGATGTTGGAGTCTCCAACGAACAGAGTGGGGATGTTGACCTCTTCGCCATCGGGCATCAAATAACGCCTTTCTGGGGGGATTAGATGATTCGATGCCTTTCGATCATATCTCCGATATCTGGCTCATAATGATCATCAACATTTGTTAAACGGAGAAACGCTACGACTTCGCCAAGGAGGCAATTGTAACAGCATTAAAAAAATCCGATCGAGTCGAGAGGTTCAAGAATACGAATAAACTGACACGGAAGTATCAAATGTAATGGCCTGGATACTGACACCGTTGTTTTGTTCAAAGATGGTTTTCTTCTTTAAATAAGAAAAAAAGACCTTTGAAGTACTGGAAAAACAAGCATCCAAAGGACCCTAAATGTACATCTACACGCTCTCCCACGCAAAAAACTAACATATCTGCGGTGGAACTCTCTGGATTTCCCAAAAGAAGCGCTTTAGTTTTGTTAATCTATTCTATTTTCACAGCAACGCCGCGGTGTTTTACCAGGACATCGCGCGGGATTTGAAGGACACACACTGTCAACCACGCACCAATATGACGCAATCTTGTGTTAACGATTTTTACACGAGGTAGCTATCTATGACGGCGAAAACTGTTCATCTAGAATGAAACCACGCCCTCTCGCGGTCAATAATGGATGCCTCTAACACTGGATCACACAAGGACACAGTCGCCTTCATCCCCACTTTCCAAAATCATGGGCAAGCATCATAGTTTCCCCGTTATAAAGACCCATCCCATTTTCACCCAATGTCTATATACTCTCGCTATCCATTTATATCCGTTGACCTCATTATGTCCATTTATTTATTTCAATGCGTCTCCTCATTATGGCTGCCTTGGACGCGAATCAATGTTCTACGATATCTGTTACAAAACCCCCATCGAAGGCCAACCATTTCTTAGGTCAGAATCCTACATCTTGAAGAGCGTCAAATCGCAATCGCGTACGCCACCAAAGATGCCACTCACATTCTGCAGTTGCGAATTATCTCAAGGTCCTTATTAGTAGTTGTATCACTTTAAAGAGCAGACGTTACTCAGCGTAACCATAAGTAAATAATCATCCGCTTTTTAAAACACACATGTAATGCACTGAACACAACCCCCTCTAATTTCATTGGCTCACTCAAGCAAACCATAATTGAGTCGATTTAACTCAGCTGTGATCCCTGATTAAAATTGTTCAGCGCGCACGGACGCGTTTTTATTAAGGTTTGGGACAAAACCATTCGGTTTGTTGTCTTAGCTATATATTTTCGTTAGACCAACGGCTATGCACTTTAGAACTGTCTTAGATAAACTTGAGTCCAGACAAAACATGATCAGTCCTGGAGGAGCTGTTTTCGTGAATATGTACGCTTATTTAACAGTAAATCCATTCGAAACTGATGAGTCAAGAAAATAAACGTTGCGCGCAATTTTGAGAAAAACGGCTTCAAATGTCCGAAACACGCGTTCGGAAAAACCATTTGATGACCAAGATGTTGCATGACGTTATTCACATGACTTAGATAATGTAGGCGGCCATTTGTAAGAAGTGCTCTAGCCAATAAGAAATTTAGGCATGGACATCATCCATCGCATTCGTATAAGGCTAGACAACTTAAACGGTCGCACTCGTCGAAATTTTACCGAAACAAAGAGAACCTCGGATTTGAGGACTATATAAGTCAACGCGAGTATCTTCCTCTTTAGGGCAATATTTTTTTCGATCTTAACATCGACATTTATTATTGTTTTTTAAGTAAATATATGCGACAATTCTGTTATATAATTGCGCTTAGTTTGCGCTAAGCACGAATTCTGATCTTTATTATTGTATCTGTGTAAACGTAGGAGTTTATTGCAGAGCAAAGAGGAACAATATGAGTGTCAGAGGATCGAAAAGTTACGGGATCGATTGGGTATGGTCGAGGGGAATGAACAGGTGTGGAAGGCGTCGGCTCTTGTTCAGGAGCAGGGGTAGAGGGCATCGGCTCTCTTTCCATAGCCGAGGTAGAGATAACTGACGGCTCGTCCTTATTCAGTATCTTGTTCTGAAGCGCAGACATAGAAATAACCAGTTGGGAAACTACTTCGCAGAGTTGGGCCATCTTTGACAGGGTTTTGTCATCGTCCTTATTGACGGTTGGGGGGTGAGACGGCGTCTGCTTGATTAGCTTCACTATTTCTTCTCAGTTTAAAGAATTAACACGGAGTATCAATGGTTTCACAAAGCTCACGAAAGTGTGATCGAAGATCCCAAAAGTCCGCGCTTCAGCACGGCTGTCGTTCCATTTAAAACAAAACTCTTGATGGAGACAAGAACTACTAAAGCAATTGGAAAGTATGTAAAAGCTTACTAAAACGTTAGTTATAATTAAATAGGATAGTTTTCTTCTTCAATCTGTTTAAGGGTTACCATCAATAAAAGACGCCTTATGTGGTATTGGTCGACGATGGCGTTGTGAAAACATCAAACAGTGTGGGTGAACATGATTTGCAATGCAACAACTCACACCCAACTGAGTGGTCATCTAATGTGCAAAAACTGAAAAAAATTCGGAATTGTTTTTATTTATGGAAATAAGGGGGAATTTGGCGTTTGAAGCGAACATTGCATTTATATGAATCGCAGTAAACGGTAGACGAAGACTGTCGGTCGTTCCTCAAACAATAAAATGAAGACTGACTTGTAAGATGCCAGATTCCAGCCTTTTTCTCTTGCGATATTTCCGTCATGTTGGCAAACATAAAAACAGATTTCATCACAAAATGAATAGAGCCGCCGTTCTTGTCGGAATAGAATAGTATGGCATAAGTAATGGTGGGAGAGATTTCTTTGAGAAAAACAAGTATAGACGGGATTTGAGGGGTCATCTCCGATACGAGTAGCGATGAGGGAACAACTAGTGCAATGGCGTTGAATGATGGTCTTTTGGATGTTGATAATAACTACTCCACTGAAAAAAATATTATTTTATGAATATTGCGGAGCTTGAAAAAACAACAACATTTGAGACAATAGCAAACCTCCAGGAATAGTTATCTGAAATGGAGACGACGGTATTTTCCGAAAGAATTATACACGTCATCATTCCTAATCGAAAATTTAAAAGTAAAAGGGTTTCATCAAACGGGATAAACGGGAAACATTCTGTGTGTTTTGTGTGCTATGCTTTCCATGCTTCTTTATACCCAGACAAATATCGAATAACCATTTATATTTAAGCTCTGAAAAAGATAAGTTTGCAAAAACCTTGGGCATTGCACAATTTGTTTGAGTCAAATACGTTAAGATAGTTGTTTACAACTTTAAAAATCTCGAAAAGAATGCTGTATTTCAAATGACTGGAACATTTCTCTGCCTAATGTCGACCATTTAGTCTCACATGAGTAAAGTTTTTGATAGTTCGAAAACTCTTTTTGCCAATCGTCTTCGAACGCTTTAATCGACTAGACGAGGAGGTGACCAGGCGTTACTACGGTCACAATTTAAAATTAACTTAAGTGCATCTATATGTCGTTTATTATTTGCTATTGATAAACCTCAGTGTGTTCAATGAAAGGATGTGCTTAACAAACCATTTAAAACATAAATAACTGCATTTTTACTTGTGATGAATTATCAAGAGTCAATAACATTTGATGCGAAGCCCTCTCGAATGGGTGGTGTTAATGTCTATTTCAAGACTAGGCTAGAACTGAAACAACCAACGTTGATCTTTTATCAAGACGATCAGAGAATTTCATTGACTCGACGTCTTTTTCAACTTTCCAGGAGACATTTCCGTTTTAACGATACCCTCTAACAGAGGATACTTTGGGGGAATTTACAAATCGTTAGGAAGAACGGCATTACCATTTGGCTTGCACAACCAAATTGACAATAACGTTCAGGTGTGCTCCAACATGTCGGAACCACGCATTAAGACAAAATTTATGAGAGATATAAGTGATTCCTCGCTGTGGTCACCAGCATTCACCGGTCACAGAAGATTCCTAGAAGCATCTAGACAAAATGTGGACAATTTTGGCGTCTTGAACAAGTATTTGACTCGAGGAAACCACGGCTTGCCTTATAAGTGTGCTGAAGTCAGAATACGCTATTAATTAAATTATATTAAGCGCAATCTTTTGCACATCGCAGGTCCCCAACAAATCAATAATTTTACACAGCGAATCACACTTATATCTTAAGATATGAGGCTTTTTGGATTATGTGCGCTGCTGGTATTTTGAAGAAAGAGTAAAAATAGTAACTTTAAATCATCAATCCCGATTTATTTAAATCGTTTACCTTTTGGATTCTAGCAAATTACGTTTCGAAAATATCTAACTTTTCTCGAATAAATGAATAAAGTGATCCAAAATTGTGTCCTACCAAACGCTGTCTACGCAGTGCGTCGGTTAAGCAAGCTCTGTTACGCCATCTGCGCCAAATGCCGCAATAATTCATAAAAGGTTGATCCTCTTTCGCAAAAGAAATATAAATAATTTTGACCTACACTTTGGGCTTGGCGTTTAATTGTCCAAATACATTTCGCACTTTCTGTAGAGCTAAGATCGCTAGATATTAACTGCTACAAAACAAAGCGAACAGGCTATTCGACTTTATGCTTCGGCATGATATCGTCAATTATCAATTATCTGTGCTAATTGTCTACATTTAAGGCAGCGTTTATTAATAGCTACCAAACAAATCGAAAAATATCCCCATTATAAATTCTGGTCCCGTTAATAACTTTAATAATAATAGTTTTTAACCCTCTGCCTATTCATTATGGACATTATAATATGTATTCCTTTCGTTAACGCAGACAAAAAAAATGAACGTTGTTTAGTCGGTAGGATACGCGTAGAATAGGTGATTTAAAATGGCTATATACACTTTTATAATTGTATTTCTTTTAAATGAAGAGCGATGATTTTTAATAAGACTGATCAATTTCATCACTTGGTAATACTGTTGTTCGTTGATCCGCGTGCATAAAACTACTGACCAAACGGGTTTAGGTTAAATCATGAACAGAAAAAAACTAGCCTTTTCTTTCAGCAACATAATCGAAACTGTAAATTGATGACGAGTCTTCCCAAAATATACATGCTACGACGAATACTACGTATTTATATGTAGAGAGGCTGTGAACAATTGGAAATACCCCAATAATCTAACATCCAAAGTAAATGGCATTTTGCGTTTTCGTTCGAATGAGAATTCGGTGAACGATACGCCTTTATGGTAATTGCAACTTTTCCTCGCCTTGCATAGACCTCGATCATTAACTCATTGATCATTTTTGAAAAAATAAGTTTTATAAAAATCTATTTGTTCACTTCACGAGCGCATCACTTTCCGCATTAAAGATTAACAATAAGTATTTCAAACTTGAGTTCTTGCTTCACCGTTTCTGGTGAAATTAACGATTGTGGACAAATCAGGAATTAAAGCTTTGCGATACGCAGCCATTCTTGATGGAAATAAACAGCACCTCCTTCGCATGGGTCGAAATAATTGACATTGAGAAACGATATCCCATAAAGGCATGATACCGGCATTCACGAATACCCTGATACTGCTGATGTCGCCCCAAGGAGACTGAAACGACGAACTATGAAACAAAAACGGTTGCATTCCTAAAGACGAAATCCTACTGATGCAAAAATAATAAAAAATGAGGCACCGACTTTGTAGGGCTTTTTCAGGAAGTTTCTCGTAAATAGGTTCACTTGTTGCTTCCCCAGTGTCCTGGAGTCGAATTAAGGTCTCTACCACCAACAGAGCGAGGATGCTCACCGCTACCCCATCGGGCTACCTTCCACCAAATTATAACTACCGGACGACCAATTTATTTCAGCATAAAGCCCCTTGGAATACTAATGGGCTTCCGATAACACTCATTCAAAGGAAAAAGGCTCTTAATTAATATTGTTTGCATAGTAGAGCTGTTTAACGATAAGAAGCTTGAAAAGCGGTATCCTCTGTAAGCGATACGCTAGGTATTCAACTAGATGGGGGAAAGGCATTCAACAATCAGCGAGTTCTTGTGGATGAGAAACGTTGGCCTTAACTGAAAGCGCATCGATTTCTAAAATTCGAATAAATGTAATGAGTACACCTTCTGAGCCAAATCAGACAACTTGATCGACACACAAAAACCAAAGATATCACCGTGTGCATACTGCTATTTCAGACAGAAGTTCGTCGTTCTTTATTAGCCGTGCTACTCGGGTTTACAATTTTGTGGACTTTTCAAAGGGGAATTTGAATGTCAAGTCGCCTGTACTTCAAAGTAGAATGACAAATGCAGGATTACTTTGGTAATTGTTATACGCACGCTATTCAATTTTCCCTCGTCAAACAAACAACCGTGTCTGTTGCCGAAAATTAAATGTTAAGGCGCTTTTAAAAAACGAGTTTCGGGTGCCTTTAATTTAAACGCAATTCAAAATTTTATTTTATTTGAAGTCATTTTTTTTATGCTGTTAAGTTACCTAAAAGACAACGTAAAAGGGTTGTGGACGGACATTTAAAATTTTAAGTTACGCGACAAGTTAAGTAGGATCGTTTAACAAAGATTTATTATCTTGATCGAATCATTCATTTAAAATGCAAGCCTTGTTCACCACACGGAGATTATTGGTTCCAAATAAGAATAATAATATTCGCTGTTTTATTATCATTTTGAAAATAAAATCAGTTTTGGTCACACAGACGCTTATGTTACTTTCATATACCGTTTATATGCAAAGCTGTGGAAATCTCTTTAGGTCTAATGGATTGGAACTGGACCAAAGAATATATGTGTGCAAGATGATTTTCATAAAGTTAAAACGAAAGCCTACAGAGGATGTATCTTTGGAAGCAATTCCTTTATCGCCCCAGAAAATGTCCTGCAAGAATGCAAGCCTGAAATGGCACTGTATTCGAGTTATTCGTTTTTTTTATTATTTCTGAAAGAAATTGCATCTTCCGAAAGCTCGAGTTTAATTAAATACACCGAGTTTCCTTGTTTGCAGAAACTGTAACTATATTAACAGCTACATGTATCACAATTAATGAATTACGCATGTTTAGAAGCATCAATTGCTATCGCTACATCGTTGTACAATATCAGTTAACATTTATTTTCAGTCGCCACAAGATCGCATATGGATGACAAAACTATTAATTAAAAAACTTACACCAAATTAGCAGAAAGAGATGATGCTGGCTTAGCAGACGGTTGGAAGCTGCTATACGAAATAGAGTGACCGATAAAGATAAGTGTTTCAACACAAAATCGTAAAGTTGGCACAGGTTTCGCCTTCTTGTCCATACAGTATAATTTTGCAATATTCTTACGCGAAGCTTTCTGAGGATAAAGGTGATGTCGGCCTCGAAGGATACGTTTGGCCGATTCTCGGCCAATTTATTTCTTTAACGTATTCCATAGTATTAGGCCGAAGTCTGGAAAAATTCAACAAAGAAAACTCAAATGTTCTTGTCGCACTGTTAAAGTTTCTATTTAACAGCGACCCATTCCGGTTATTGTTTCTAATTCTTTAAAGGAACTAGCGATTCGTGATAAGACGAAATCGCCAAAGTGAAACCTCGAATCACCTTGAGGTACCTTAATCACTGCACCATAGCTTAATGGAACAGTAATCTGTAAGGACAAATCTACTATAATGTCACTTAGATTAATCCCACCGAGGAGAGACCCTACCTCTGTCGACAAGCTCTCGGTTTGATGATTGGAACCTGCACCTTCAACACAGAGTCACCTACAAAATGAGGAGGAAAAACGAGGTCCCGGTCCATTTTTACATCGTTTTGAAACTTTCTGAACCCGAATCCGCGTGTAACCCCCTGCGGCGTATACATGATGCGGGTATCAACGAAATGGCCGAATTGTAAGAAGTAATTCCTCAGCGCATCTTCTGATGTGTTTCCTTTTATTCCAAGAATCTTGAATTCCACATTGACATCTTCAACGCCGACGAAATCCAGAGTTGCAGAGGATTCTGCGGCAGCGCTGAAATGATGCATACCAATATATATCAAAGACGACAACCGGTGTCCTCTTATCTTTTCTCCAATGCAAAGATTTTCTTATACTATTTGACGTCTTGCATTCCCCCTATTCTAGTGTGGCTGAAATTATATCTCCTTGATAATAGTGCGTTTGAAACGCGATTCCGTTGTTGTATGCATGCTGAAGTTTAAGCGATATCTTTTAGAAACATAGTATTCTAGAGAATATACGCTGCTACTAGGCCACATAGCGGATACAGTGATACTTTGTCTTTAAAACTATGCAACATGAATTCTTACGCTTTAAGACACGTAGGGACGTCAGGTGTATACCGTTTGTCGAAACACTGCCCTCGTTTTAATATTTACAACCAGAAAAACTTAACGATCAGCCACAGTAACTTAAGGTTATCTGAAAAGCAGCCTTTGGTAAAGATTCGTTTGCATGAATTGAGAGTACATTTAAATCAGCCGCGTACCATGCCTGTCCCTTGCCTTTCTGGAGATATCTTCTTACGAAAACCTTTGAATCGTCAATTATGTGCTTTTTTTGAGCAAGGACCTTCTCGGCTGTTGTTGATTCTTCGAAAGTGACGAAAGCGAAATTCTTATTTGGTAGATAGATAACCTTTTTAATCGCGCCGAATTCCAGGAAGTAGCTGTTCAAGGCATCCTTTGTTGTTGAAGGCTTCAGACTACCGACGTATATTTTGTTTTCCAAGACTTGCCGCTTTTCTTTCGGTGAACTAAAAGACGAAAAAAAGATTCTGACCCAACTTCTGAAGCGATTTTGCCAAGAAACAGTCTTTTCACCGATACCTAACAGTCATTGATCCTTTGATTAGTCGTTCAGATTTTCGATACGGGTCCAGATTACAGTATACAGCCAAATCCGATGTAACTAAGTGTAGGGCTTCAAGTTGCGTATGTATCTTAAAGAAAAGAAAACTGTTATTCGTTATAGAAAAATAGGTGATTTTTGAAATTAATTAAATATTTTAATTTTTATTTATTTGTTATATTGATGAAAAATACCTTATTATAAGCGTTTTATGGGATGAACGTAACTTAGTCAGAGGTGTTCAGGTCTATGCAGCTCACGTGTTCTTGAAATCGCGATCGTACGCAAGTGGTATTTTTTGAAACCCTAATTTCACTTACGGTCGTGAAGAGTCTAGCAAAAGACAGCTCTTTCAGACAAGCGTTTTTGGACTGGTGAAGTTTGGCACCCATTTGTTCAAAATCCTCTCCCACTTTGAAGATCCATTTAAGGAAAGACATGATTTTTTGGGGATCCTATTAAGAAAATATGGTACCTGATTATTGCAACTACAGTTATCTAGCGATCTTTAAGTTCGACACTCACATTGCTCCTTTGGATCGCCCACGATTGGCTTGTCAGTTTCTTACATTCTTGAGTGAGTTTTATTACAGACGTCTTGGCTTCGTCTAGGCGAATCATGTCCCTCGATCTAGTTAACTTCACTCGGTCATTGGCTTTATTGAATGCTTCGTTGGCCCTCAAATTCTGTCTCTTGCAAACATTTTCGCAGCTGAAGGCGATTTGTTTGAGGCGATGGAGTATTGAGTGGATGCTATTTAAAAGCTAAGCAGATATCCAATTTTACAAACGGCAACAACGCACTATACAAAACCTTTATCGCCACTTACCAAACTAACGTGTTCATTAAGGCATAGCTGGCAAAGGCGTTGGCGGCAGTGTTTGCAGACGTCTGTCGTCTTTGACGCCGCTGTGCATTTATGGCATGCCACACGATTGGTGCGTTCGGATTTCAGCATTTTGGCTTCCAAGGCGGCATCTGGTTGGGCATACCTAGCAGGATACCTTACCAAACAGACTGGGCATGTAAATTTCGCCTTGGACGCATCAGTAGACCGGGAAAAGAGGCAGGGAGTGGGAAAGAAAACATGGCCACACGCAACTCGGTTAGGCTCCTTCAAGCTGCAATGCAAGAATACACTCATTCGTCAGCCAAAACGGAGTCAAACGAAGGGTCAAACGCACAGATGCAGAAAACTTTACTCAAGAAGGCTTCTCTAGGTAAATAAATAGCAATATCTTCCTTCAACTATGAGCAGCTTACTGCCGTGCAAAATAATGAATAAAAAAGAACACTTACATTTTCGCGCAGCAATTACAGAGATAGTCATAGTTTTCACCTCTCGATGCCATGGTTGTAGTAAACTGTTACAAGTGTGCTTGCATTACCGGTTGTATTATCTAATTGGTTTTTACGCGCCAATCATGGGCTTCTCTGGTTCATTTTTAAGTCAAGTACACAGAAGATGCAATTAAATGTTTTGTAACAACACTGTGAATGAACGCTATTAGTAAATGTTGAGTGTTCTATTGTTCGTTATATTGGCCATGCTAGGGGGCAAAGTTTGCCTAATCTAGGGTCGAAAAAAAAAGATTTTAATCTTAATTTACCCGAAGCCAGTAGCAATAGCAGATATTTAAATCACTACTTTCGGCCTGGAATTCGAACGTCTACAGATGCGACCAGCATCTTTAAAGTAAATAGTATTTAAAACTTTCCTGATCATTATTGAATAATCCAAGTGAACTGGATTAAAAATAACCGTGTTTGTTGTAATCGAGTTGTGCCAATGCAATTACGTAAAACGTCGTCCTAGGAGAACCAAGAGTTTTAAATAAAAGACTCTCATGCGTTAAAAGCAATATTTTTACTGTGTTACTCTTCGAAATTACATTAAATCAACTGGGTAATTACACGGGGTAGACGCCATTAGTTTTTATAGATTATTTCTCTTGAAATAAAAAGACAAGAACACAAAGGAGACAGCAGGTTTATGGGAAACTTTTTAAAGATTTCTGCAAATATCCGATCTTAGGCGAACCTGACAATGACAATGGCAGCGCATATAAGGCGACAACATTTATCTTAACACGAATTGAGCTGGCCCCATAAAGCTTTGAACTGCAGACCAATAAACGATGACAACTTGTGGACCTGATACTGAAATATGTTGCAGTAGTTCTTCATCTGAAATTGCAGAAGGGTTGACGGAGATCCAAATCCTAAGTGTTACTAGCGGTGGACGAATTAGTTTATTTGACACCTGGATTTATCCTTTAGTAGTAGATATAAGATTGATTGATAAATGTAGGAATACGAAATGAAATCTAAAGCACCGATTCATTGGATCAACAAGGACTATAAAATGGAGCATTATAATGGCCAAGAAATAAAAAGAAACCGGAAGTCGGGCTCATTCATTGAACCGTTAATTGTTATCGACGTCTTCTTAAAATTGGAAGTGTAATCTCGGACATTTAAGGCAGTTAAGAGATCGAAAGCGAACTTAATAATGACTTCAGGTGCAACGACAGTTTTATAGTCAGGAGCATATTGTTGACGGTTTTTTTTAAATTTCAATGGATGCGAAACATTTCAACGGGATTGGGTTTGTGCAATTTTTATAGTCTTATTGTTGGGCTGTCGAATGTTCTCCAATGTTTAACCTCGTCATTATTGAGGCTAGAAATATCACTCATTTGGAGTAAAATCGTAGGTTTCATCAATTTAATAAACAAATATAGATTCAAATATTTAATTAATTTCGAAAATTAACCTTCATTCTGCAACGAATAGCGGTTTTCAATTGTTTAAGATACTTACGCAACTTGAAGCCCTCCGCTTAGTAACATCGGATTCCGCTATATACTTTAATCTGGACTCGTATCGAAAGTCCGAGCGACGAATCAAAGAATCAATGACTGTTTGGTATCGGCGAAAAACGTGTTTCTTGGCCGAATCGCATCAGAGGTTGGGTCAACATGTTTTATTCGTCTTTTAGATCACCGAAAAAAAGGCGGCAAGTCTTGAAAAATAAAACATAACGGAGCCCGTTATATTAAGACACTGATCCAATTTCATGTGACACAGTGACCAAGTAATGCTTAGGTTACTGTTTGTGCTGTTACCTGTCTTCAACATCTGAAGTGCTGAATTTTACGACCATACCGCACAGAGCAACACCTCGTGGGTTAATCACACGTCTCAAATACTGTAGGAAGGTATGCCGTAGCCAATAACAAGACTTGCTGTGCACACGAATGGCTTCGCAATTATATTTGCAAAAAGCGACTCGCCATGAAAAAACCGTCAAATGACCTTGTGCTTTGCGGAATGTGCATAGACATATGAGTATCATACATTTATTATCTACAAGACATTTTGCAAGATAAAATGGAGATTTCCCGGGAAATGGTTTGAATGCTAGCTCTAGCAACTGCCAGTTTAAATTTATAAAAACAACGATTTCGCAGATATTTTTTATTATGGACAAAGTATTAAAGAACCCATAAGTGGAAAGCAAGCAGCAAACTTGGACGCATAGTCCTCCCGGACATGTCGAAGAGTGAAGTGGGTTAGTGGTTTGCAATCTGTTTGTTTGTAAGTCACAACCTGTCGCGTTTAACGACAAACCACCCTTACTCAATCTATTAGACAAATACAATTCACGATGATTCAATTGCAGCGCTGTCGAGTTCAACTGAATCCGGCAGTATTGCAGGGGACAATGGCGCATTCAAACAGTAAAATGGTAAAATGTAAGGAGACCTATGAGAACTATAGATTCAAAAGGAATATACATCACTGGATAAATTGAGTCTGAGTAGACTAGCCGGATATCTGGTTAGACGATATGGCAGAGCGATCTGTAACGGCTTTATTGGGACCACGAGGACCAGAGACGTAAGAGGCTACCGAATTATTTCTAGAAGAGGGATCATTTGGGCGTGTCATTGCGATAGAACAGTTGGCCTTTTCGACGCAGTTCTCTGAATGCGACAATAACGAGCGGTTTGGTTGTTAAGGTACGGAAAACATGCAGAGAGGGTTGGTTACTTGCGGGAGATTGTAGACGTTTGTTAACGAAGGGGGGAATATATGGTAGATATGCTGCTTTAACTGCTAGAGGCACGATGCGTGACGAGTCCTCCTGGTTAGGCATCATGTTCTGACGCTCGGCAACCATAGCTGCGACAGCTTGGGTCAGTTGGCGGATTTGCGCCGCCATTGACCTTTCTTCGTCCTCTCTGGCATCGATAAACAGAGAATAAATCGGTCGACAGCCTCGCAAAGGCGGCCCTTCTAGGCAGGGACTTTTTGATCTTGTGTATTCCCAGATTCGCCATTCTAATGACCGATCGCAAATCAAAGACGACGACTACGAGCAGGAATCCGTAAATAATTAACATTTACTTCCGCGCAACTTCACTCATAGACAATATCTCGCACAACAATCAGAACCGTCTAAATATTGCTAATTTCTTTTCCGATTCCTCCAAAACCATCAATAGTGCTTCTACAATACAAACAGACAAGAAGATCAACCAAGAAAAATACAACCAGCATGTAACAGCCCCCTAGCATTGCTTCGAGCGGTCGATAATTTCAAAACGGTAAAAACGACATTCTGCCTCACGGTCGGATCTCTTTGGCCGGCGTGAGATGTTGGGAGGCTGAGCTACAGCGAAGGGTTCTGAGGGCGAAAGACATCCTCTTTTAAGGAGATATTCAGTTTCGGGAATGGCGAGTAGCGTGATTCAAGGGAAGTATAGCATATAAGCGTTGGTTAAATGAATTAATAATTATTAGATTCGCTTCATTAAGTTCAGGGGGATCCAAAGTATCGGTTTAAAAATGTAAAGCTAGCAAACCTGAATAATGATAGGGCGATAATATCTACAGGATACAGATTTACTAAACACTATTAAACGTAATAACGCTAATTAATTGAGTTATTGCTGCCTAATTTCTCGGTATATTTCATGAAATGTTCTAATTAAAAATATTGACACGAAATTTACATCAAAAACACAATGCTCTTCGGTCAATACATAGTATAAACAGAAAAAACCTAGACTTCTCAGTGGTTCAATGGTACCTAATCATTCGAAGTAATTTGATCTACTACCACCCTTAGTAGATATACGCCTTTAATAATAAATCATATGATAATCGTGGAGAAATTATCGACCATGAATGTATTCAAATCGCACCGTCATATTGTCACGGCATATCGTAGCGCTGACAACTTTTAAATGTGTACAAAGAAACAGATTCGCGTGCAAATTGACTGCGGAAGAGAACACCTTTAGTCGTTAAAGCTCACAATATGCCATACAACACCGTAGCAGCTTGCTCAAACAATTCAGATTCTGGGGTTTCGCACAGTCGTTTAATAAGACAGGCAAATTGATATCTCCAATTGTTTAATGCTCAGTGTTTGTTAGTATGGGATAAGTGGAGGTAGATAAACAACTGATCTAATCGGTAAGATAAGAATTAGTTCGTTAAGTGCTTAGGGATTGCAAATCTGTATTGATTAGCAATAAGCGAGGATTGTTAATCGAAACCGATAACGGTATAAGAGGCAAATTCGAATTAAGAATCACCTCGTCTGGGAAGACAAAAAAAAAACGCAAGCAATCCGAAACAACGACAAGATAAGAAAATAAAAGGTGTTATTGCTTCAATTTGAAATAATAAGTCTCTAATAGAATTTAATTTTTGTTGCCCAAAATGAGGCGTCATTTTGATTATGATAAAGTTATTTTATTAATTTTTTAAAAAACTCGAAATTTCTTTCAAAAATAGAATTAAAAATCCACCTTAATTTCTTTTGAAACGCCTAATTTTTTACCATTTTGGTTCTCCGTATATGTCATGAAATGTTCTCATTAACAATCTTGCTATCAAATTTGCATCAAATAGACAATGCTTTTTCGTCAATAGATAGTATCAACAGCAAAAACCTAGACTACTCCGAGGTTCGATTGTACCTCATTTCAGCCAAGTCCGTAGGATACTGGAGAAAACATAAAGTAAAGACCCCAAAATGCCACGCAAACAATGTTAAAATCTCACAAACGCAACTTTAATCCAAGCCAACTCAGCTCTGTACAAAAACAAAAACACTTTGTTAAGGGCATTAGCTGGAATGGAACACTATTTTTGTATGTATAGCCGATTTTAGGTGTGTTGATAGGGGTTCCCATGAAGCATCGTTGATAAGGCTATCGTGAAACAGTTGGAGGGTCTGAATCGGGAATGATAATCGTTTTATTCGTCAGTCTTGCTATCAAATCATGCATATGTATGGGAAACTTAACTTAGCTCATCGTTGTCATCACCTGTGTCAAAATTGGGTTGTTGCGGCGTAGCGGAGTTTGCTGTATTAGTGATGTTGTTGTTGCTGATGATAGTGGATGTCGTCGTTGTCGATAGTTGAGATGACCCGGTTTCGATTGATGTGTCTGACTCTTCGATTTTAAAACCAGTTTATCGCCTGCGGTCAGATTAGAAAAAAACTTTATTAATGGCATTAGCTTGAATGGAAAACTTTTTACAAATCTAGAGTCACTTCACGCAATTGTGCGGCGACGGAGAATTCATCTGTTGTTGCCTCTACTATGTCGGCCTGTGGAGAAAATGTCGTCTTCCTCATGAGGCGAAGAATACTATTTCGTAGTTGTTTTGTTCTTAAGTTGCGCTAGAATTAAACTAATACGATTGTCGTTGTTGTTGATATTCGCTTACCACAAGCTTGACGCCCTCGTCTTGGATATTTCGTGAGCTTAAATCATTCACAACCTCACAACCATATTCACCAAAAATTGAACCAACTGGAACTCTTTGTTTGAATACTTGAATGCAATTTACTTATAACATATAAATTTCGATTCAGGAATACAAGTGCTCAATGCTTACAAGTTTTTCCCCCGAAGGAGCATGGATTATCGGTCAATGACTTTGATGGCGAAAACAATTTTTAACTTCGACTTTCAAATAA
This sequence comes from Proteocephalus fallax, assembly GCA_028672205.1. Taxonomy (NCBI): domain Eukaryota; kingdom Metazoa; phylum Platyhelminthes; class Cestoda; order Proteocephalidea; family Proteocephalidae; genus Proteocephalus; species Proteocephalus fallax. Next base: position 19,433 of record JAPUBX010002039.1, on the reverse strand, counting down.
AAAAACCGTAATACATGCCCACTGGATGAAGTTAATTAGGTTGTTTGATGATCGCAAATATTGAAGTGCGTATATGTTTGTGCGGGCGCTCAGCGCATCCAAAGAAAAACTCGAATGATTGTTTAAAAAGAGTGATCTTTTAACTTTGGGACTCTCTTTGCTTTTCCACATGAAGCTGGTTAATCCGCGACAATTTGAATTTAACTTTTCGAAGCTGGGCGGATTACTACAGGATGAGGTTAATCGGGTTTTTTGATGATCGCCCATATTGAATTTCGTATATTTATGTGCAGGCGCGCGACTTTCGCGTTCCCAGACCGGTCGATAATTTCAAAACTGTAACCACGATATTCTGCCGGGCACAATTTGTATCCGTCACCGGCAATTGTTTGCAATGGAACTAGCATCGCTGGCTTTGGATCTCACGTGATATGTAGGTTTTCTTCCTCGCGAAACTTATCTATGGATATTAAGCATTAATTCTTTTTCTTTAGAAAGTTATTTGTTCTATTTTTACATGCTTAATTCGAAGTCAATGTTATCCCGTTAAAAATTCCGCAAGTGCCCGGTAAGTTGTCATCCTGATTTACGTAAATTTTTGTTCGATGGTTACATGGACATTTCGTGAGTTAAAATAATTTAGCGCTTGGCAACAATATTCATAATGTAACCAAACTTTACAACCCAATCAAACTTCATTTTGGCAAATTGAATCCAATTCTATAAAATGTCGACCACAAGAAGAACATGGCACAGAAAACTCATTACCTCTTTTTCGGAACAATAATACTTTCTATATGATGGAACTTTTTTGTCAATATTGTTATTGAGAGCATTTGATATTTAAAAATAAGGCGTGGCATCGAAAAAAAAACATTTTCGTTTTGCAAGGTACAGAAGGACAGATATTTTAATTATTTTCTTGAAAGAAATTGCGAGATTTTTTTAAAATTAATGATTTTAAAAACTGGATTTCGTCTTCTTGAATTAAACTCATCTGATTGGTGTATTACAGTTCGCTTGAAATCCCTCTCGATGCCATCAAAACGGAAATTTCTTAATCCGTTTTACTAAGGTATACATTATTTCAAGAGAATAGTGAATCAATTGTTTTTAAATGTTATTCTCCGTTAAAAAACTAAACGAACATTTGCATATCCCAATCCGGTCACGGTTTGTAGATTAACTAGAGATTTTTAAGTAGGATAGTTTTGGTCGGATACTAACTTACTCAAGTTAGTCGTGCAGTCTTTGCATCGCCAGTGCAATAATAAGGAGGTTCATCATGCGTTGATAATCGTCCGAGAAACGTTCATAGATAAACGTGTGGCAGCACGTAAAAAAACCCGAAAATTCTGCAAGCTTGCAATCGAACTTATCATTTTCTATCCCTCGCAAGTCTTCTGGGATCAGCTAAAGTCTTGCATGTTAAATCCTACTAATCTGAGTTTCTTTTTCTCCGGAAGGCTCACGCTCGATGCCGCCTAGTTTCGCAGACGAATGTGAGCTTAATTGTTGGCTTCTACTGGATAAGAGACAATTAGAGAAAAATAGCAATGCCATTTTTATGGAACTAGTTGTAGTAGTCGCAGATTTTGTGTAGAAATAACAACAAGAAGAGCGTGCGAACAGGAAAGAAGAAATAAACAGACGTTGTCGCCAACGTTGTCATAGACCGATAATCCCTTCTCCAACGAACTTACGCGAGGTTTGTTTTCCAGTCAGTACACTCTTGTGAAAATGACTTTCATGGGTTTCCGAATCGTACGGGCTAGGCCAATTGTAATAGATATTTCATGGCAGGCTCACTTAGCACATCCACCTACCTTGTCCAAACCCTTCTCCGTCGCCGCAACATTTGCCCTTGAGATCTGTGATCGAAATTATATTGCTTTAATACAATTCTATAGAAGCGGCTTAAATAATTTCAACTTTGGTAACCGTTTAGGGCATGTTAATAAGGATGTGAATGATTACAGTTCACAAATTGTTCGGGGATAAATAATAAATGATAGGGCTATATTGGACAAATTATCCACCACAATCTTAATAAAAATACTTAAACCGCGCTGTCAAATTGTCGCGGCGGCAGATGGTTTTGAAGGGATTTCCTCTTAATTATAATTCACCCCGTGACTGCAGCTGCCTTGACTTCGAAATGACCTCCTTAATGTAATGTTCCATGAAAAATCAGAAAAGCCTAATTTTGTTGTTTTTTGGTAAATTTTATGGAACAATAACGTTTTTTTTAATTTCATTGAAAATAACGAATGGAATATTTTTAAAAATGAATATCGTTAAGCCTCCATTAATGTCGGATACGATTTCTTCATCTTAAAATCAAGCAATTCAATTGTTTTTTTCGTTTTACACACTCTGCACCCACATCTTTCGTGAACTGAAATCATTAACGGCTTGACAACCGTTTTAATCATGCCGAAAATAAAATTTTCTTTACGTTATTTTCAAAAGTCTGTTTTCTCGCGAGTGATCCGTAAGAGCCCGTCTTCGGTAAATGTCGTCGCCTCTGTTTCTTTAGTTCGCCTGTTCAGGAGACCTGGAGTGAACCTAAACCGCTTAAAAAACCTATGTCTACGCTTGCATAATTCCCTTAATGGTACATTGTTCCCCCTGTGATTTTTACTGGCTTCAAATGTTGTGGCCTGCTTGTGCTCTTAATCCAAGAGATTATAATTCAAAGTCACTTGACTAGTGGTAAACGCTTCGATGATTCGATGACACCTCCCATCACCTCTATTCAATTTTGCCTAAATAAAAAATCTACGCACAAGAACGGCGGCTTATCACAATTCAGTCATTCCTTACATGTTCCGATTTTCTTTTCACCTGAAGACGTTAAGCAGGAAATAAAAAAATACTTTTGCATATAACGAAGATATCTATTTCGGTTTTGCAGAAAGTTTTGATCCTCGTGACCTCAATAAAGCGCTTACATTTAATACACTTAGCCGAATAATACGCTAGAGTTTAGTGGAAATATAATTTCCGTGTGAATAACCGAGCCATACATGTAATAATTAGAACCATTATATCGATACATGTTTAGAATCTACACTTATTATGGAACACGATTATAATCCATCAAGTTGAAGTCTGCGTTGAATCGTAAAGGGTCCGCGTTTTTTATTATTAATGTGACAATTTGTGCACACGAACGTATTGATCTTTCTTAACCGTCATCTCACGCACTGCGATTAAATTTAGAAATTGCATCGATATTTTATTAACGGATTATTGATTACATTTATTCGTTCAATTAATAATTCAATGAATAGATGTCGTGGCATCATGCATTTGGTGTTCCATCAAAACATGCTTACGCTCTCCAAAAAAATGGTAAGTTGTTGGTTATGAAGTCCGAGTTCGCGTAGAAACTATATATCCATTTCGCGATTTTAAAATATTTGTTTAGCGATCCGGAAACCTTCTATTCTAAATGGACTCTGGGCCATCTTTTTTCGTGTCTTTATATCAAAGCCTGTCTAATTCTGAAAATTGGGAAATCAAGCTCTTCAAAAATCTTACTAAAGCAATAAATTTGCAATAAAAACTTTAAGCTTCGAAACTCGACTTTATTTATTGCAAGAATTTGTTCTTGGCGATAGAAGGAAGCGTACTTGAGCACTTACACTCATTGGAGTTTATTGGACTACCGATAGCTTTTTTTCTTCTTGTTCTTTTGTGTGGGTCATACGACATGTTGAACCAGCTTGAAGAAAAGACAATGACGCATCTATGTAACTTGGTACAGAGGCTGTCAGGCTTGGTTCGAGAGGCGAATCTTGCCATTACGCAGTCGAGCGCGTTCCGCTATTCAGCTGAGGATGAAGCGGAGACCAAGGTGCTGGAATAATACCATTTTGCATGACAGACCCCGCGACGAACAGACGTGATACCTCTCCCCGAAACTTCATGGACCCCAACTTAAAGTATATATCTTCGATAATTTCGTGTAGCGATGGATACATACGTTTCGTTTTAATTTTTATCTATACGATAAATTTAGAACACATCCGTGATGTGACACAATGTTGTCTGGAATCTGAATATAGCTGATGAATATAATTAAAATTCCAGTATTACCGTTGCGAAGCCGATTATATTTTCAACCGACTGACGAACATAACTCTTTTATTTTATCACCCACGATTGTCCGTGATGCTCTACGCTTTTATGTGAGTATTTATTGAAAAGATACAGAATCGGGATAAAACCATAATTCTTGCATTCCAGTGACTCCATCGCCCTGTGCGAGATTTAAAAACAGGTTGCATAAATGCAAGCAATAGCGTCAAAGGGATGACCAATTCAAAGACGGAAGATTCTTCAATATGCAGAGCAGTTATAAACTCTACGTTTCGCCTTGCTGTGAGCGACAGAAATAATACCAGGTCTACCAATAGATGCACGGTTCGATTGGGTTAGTAGTAGATTGTTATTTTACGGCTTAATCTTTGATTTAATACGAGGTTTCTTGCATCAACCATGACTCGGTTTTTCTACCAAAATCTTCAAAGGAAAGAAGAATTGTTTAGAAACGTTCCTTATTGTTCCGTTTCGACCCACTGATATAAGAGCAATCAGATCTTTTTTCTAATTTCAGGTTGGGAGATCTAAAAACCTTGCTTCTCTTCCTCATATTTCGTGGCGACGGCGAAGTGTTGATTGAGCTGGTGCGTTTAATGCGCTACCATCAAAAGGGTTCAGCCCAACGCAAACCTCTCGAAGGAAAACATACTGAGCCAAAGAAGCTCTGATTTTCTTCTTCAATTTAAATTTCCCGCATTACTTAAAATGAAATGCATCAGTCTTGGCAGGGATTCGACCACTTTAGAATCCCGCTTGTTCCCTAATCCATTATTTTCCACATAAAAATAATATAAATAAAAGGACGGCCGTTTTGCTTAAAATCGAAGATTTTTTTATCTGTGCTTTTATACCGAATTTGCAAAGATGCTACATTTTACACAAAAGGTCTTGCGAAACTTCGACGAAGGCTGTTTTGGTAGACCTTTGATATACGACGGAATTGTTGAGTTTGCATTTCTGAATCGTTTATCAACAACTCCGACAATTTAAATGATTGAAATATATGTAGAACGAGCTTCTCTTTAAAGCAGAGGTTTTCATAGTTTTTCTGGACGACGACTTTCGGTTGGAAATTATAATGCTCCAATGAAGCGGTACATAAGATTTTATTTCGAGTTCCGATCTACACTGACCCCTCTATAATGTCAGATGAAGAACTCCTGGAAAATATTTAAGCATTAATTTCAACGGAAGTCTTATAAACCGAAATGGGATCCATTGGGGAGTCAATGTGGAAAGACGTCTGCAAACAATGCCGCCAACGTTCCAATATATTAGTCCTCAGCAGTTGACGTTTATCTGATGGAAAAGATTATTTCGAGGCTACTGTTTCGATAAAAAAACTCAACACCCTTCTGTCCTACGCGCCTGAAAGCCAAAGAAATTATGGGGTACAGTTCAAAAGGTCTTTGTGTCCGGTTTGTGTCATGTAAGCAACGTGTCTGTTTTGGAAAGATTTTGCCGATTAAGATTAGAGACAATTGGCCAATGGTTGAATTGGTGGCATTTAATGTTGCAATGGTTGATAGTTGACGCAGGGTACCCTGAGTGACCTCTCAGCCATGTGTGGCTCCGTCTAGACATTAAGGATGAACATGCGGGTAATTTATGAAGCAACTATAAAAGAATAAATGAGTTTTCCTTGTTCCACAACAATATTAAAATGCGTGGTTACATAACGGGTTTGTGTATTTGCTTAACATGGTCGTCATTTGCACGTTTACTCGCAATGATTGGGTTATGACAAAGTCCAATCGATAGCTGATACACGTTTGCGTGTTATAAATTATCAGCTGGGTAAAATCAGTTACAAAATAAAATTTTGCTTTGCATATGCAGTAGAAGGGCTGCTCTATGACAAGCACAACTACGAAGGATGTGATTGAAAGCTATCGACATACAAACATGTCATAAATGTAGTGCCCTCGTCTTCGACAAAACAGCTTTCAGACGGAAGACCGCGAGGTTTTTTGTTGATATTTGATAACATAAAGAAACAGGCAATAATTAGGTTGCATTTATTTTACAAAATGGGACGATATCGGCATGGTATCTAGCGTATCTCATTAATGCTTTCTCGCCAGACAACCTTCGAAATCAAAACCTTTCTACTCAAATATAATTATCAATAAACCATCAAAAAAACGTGGATTTCTGAAAACGATCCACCCGAGCACATTTAATTCGCCTGAACTAAAACGTAAAGGCCGTGTTCGCCGATTTCTGCTTATTAAAAAAAATTCAGCCGTACTTGAATATTTGAGTTTTACAAAAAATACTCAACTATTCACCATAAAAAGTATATTCTAGAAATCCCGGAAATTAAAAGATTTGAAAAAACTGCAATAAAATGTAGCCGTCACAAAAAGAGTTCATGTACCATTGGTTAGCACTTAAGAATTCAAACAAAAGAAACCACGGTTTAACCCTCTTAGTATCAAAATACGAACCTAACTTCAATCGCAGCATTTATTTTGAAAGCAACAAGAAAAATGCCTGGAAAGTTCGCGTTCCTGTATCTTGCAGATGAATAAGGCCAGATTAAGAGTAAAAATGTTTCGTTGACAATATCCTTGGACGCAGACATTCGCTCGTCGTTTCCGCTTGTTTACGTGAGTGGATTTATTCCACCACGCTCCGGTGGAGACGCTCCGTAATGTTCCGGTTGTGGTGTCCGTAGTTGTTGTGGAATTTGAGTTGTAGTGTTCTGTTGATGATATCCTTGGTGGCTGGATTCCGCTCGTGGTTGCTGCGTTGTATTCGGCTGTGGATTTAATCCACAAGGTTTCGGTTGATAATGACCTTGAGCGTGTGGAGACGCTCCGTAATGTTCCGGTTGTTGTGGCCGTAGTTGTTGTGTAATTGGAGTTGTAGTGTTCTGTTGATGATATCCTTGGGGACTGGATTCCGCTCGTGGTTGCTGCGTTGTATTCGGTGGTGGATTTAATCCACAAGGTTTCGGTTGATAATGACCTTGAGCGTGTGGAGACGCTCCGTAATGTTCCGGTTGTGGTGGCCGTAGTTGTTGTGTAATTGGAGTTGTAGTGTTCTGTTGATGATATCCTTGGGGACTGGATTCCGCTCGTGGTTGCTGCGTTGTATTCGGTGGTGGATTTAATCCACAAGGTTTCGGTTGATAATGACCTTGAGCGTGTGGAGACGCTCCGTAATGTTCCGGTTGTTGTGGCCGTAGTTGTTGTGTAATTGGAGTTGTAGTGTTCTGTTGATGATATCCTTGGGGACTGGATTCCGCTCGTGGTTGCTGCGTTGTATTCGGTGGTGGATTTAATCCACAAGGTTTCGGTTGATAATGACCTTGAGCGTGTGGAGACGCTCCGTAATGTTCCGGTTGTTGTGGCCGTAGTTGTTGTGTAATTGGAGTTGTAGTGTTCTGTTGATGATATCCTTGGGGACTGGATTCCGCTCGTGGTTGCTGCGTTGTATTCGGTGGTGGATTTAATCCACAAGGTTTCGGTTGATAATGACCTTGAGCGTGTGGAGACGCTCCGTAATGTTCCGGTTGTGGTGTCCGTAGTTGTTGTGGAATTTGAGTTGTAGTGTTCTGTTGATGATATCCTTGGTGGCTGGATTCCGCTCGTGGTTGCTGCGTTGTATTCGGCTGTGGATTTAATCCACAAGGTTTCGGTTGATAATGACCTTGAGCGTGTGGAGACGCTCCGTAATGTTCCGGTTGTTGTGGCCGTAGTTGTTGTGTAATTGGAGTTGTAGTGTTCTGTTGATGATATCCTTGGGGACTGGATTCCGCTCGTGGTTGCTGCGTTGTATTCGGTGGTGGATTTAATCCACAAGGTTTCGGTTGATAATGACCTTGAGCTTGTGGAGACGCTCCGTAATGTTCCGGTTGTGGTGGCCGTAGTTGTTGTGTAATTGGAGTTGTAGTGTTCTGTTGATGATATCCTTGGGGACTGGATTCCGCTCGTGGTTGCTGCGTTGTATTCGGTGGTGGATTTAATCCACAAGGTTTCGGTTGATAATGACCTTGAGCGTGTGGAGACGCTCCGTAATGTTCCGGTTGTGGTGGCCGTAGTTGTTGTGTAATTGGAGTTGTAGTGTTCTGTTGATGATATCCTTGGTGGCTGGATTCCGCTCGTGGTTGCTGCGTTGTATTCGGCTGTGGATTTAATCCACAAGGTTTCGGTTGATAATGACCTTGAGCGTGTGGAGACGCTCCGTAATGTTCCGGTTGTTGTGGCCGTAGTTGTTGTGTAATTGGAGTTGTAGTGTTCTGTTGATGATATCCTTGGGGACTGGATTCCGCTCGTGGTTGCTGCGTTGTATTCGGTGGTGGATTTAATCCACAAGGTTTCGGTTGATAATGACCTTGAGCGTGTGGAGACGCTCCGTAATGTTCCGGTTGTGGTGGCCGTAGTTGTTGTGTAATTGGAGTTGTAGTGTTCTGTTGATGATATCCTTGGGGACTGGATTCCGCTCGTGGTTGCTGCGTTGTATTCGGTGGTGGATTTAATCCACAAGGTTTCGGTTGATAATGACCTTGAGCGTGTGGAGACGCTCCGTAATGTTCCGGTTGTTGTGGCCGTAGTTGTTGTGTAATTGGAGTTGTAGTGTTCTGTTGATGATATCCTTGGGGACTGGATTCCGCTCGTGGTTGCTGCGTTGTATTCGGTGGTGGATTTAATCCACAAGGTTTCGGTTGATAATGACCTTGAGCTTGTGGAGACGCTCCGTAATGTTCCGGTTGTGGTGGCCGTAGTTATTGTGTAATTGGAGTTGTAGTGTTCTGTTGATGATATCCTTGGGGACTGGATTCCGCTCGTGGTTGCTGCGTTGTATTCGGTGGTGGATTTAATCCACAAGGTTTCGGTTGATAATGACCTTGAGCGTGTGGAGACGCTCCGTAATGTTCCGGTTGTGGTGTCCGTAGTTGTTGTGGAATTTGAGTTGTAGTGTTCTGTTGATGATATCCTTGGTGGCTGGATTCCGCTCGTGGTTGCTGCGTTGTATTCGGCTGTGGATTTAATCCACAAGGTTTCGGTTGATAATGACCTTGAGCGTGTGGAGACGCTCCGTAATGTTCCGGTTGTTGTGGCCGTAGTTGTTGTGTAATTGGAGTTGTAGTGTTCTGTTGATGATATCCTTGGGGACTGGATTCCGCTCGTGGTTGCTGCGTTGTATTCGGTGGTGGATTTAATCCACAAGGTTTCGGTTGATAATGACCTTGAGCTTGTGGAGACGCTCCGTAATGTTCCGGTTGTGGTGGCCGTAGTTGTTGTGTAATTGGAGTTGTAGTGTTCTGTTGATGATATCCTTGGGGACTGGATTCCGCTCGTGGTTGCTGCGTTGTATTCGGTGGTGGATTTAATCCACAAGGTTTCGGTTGATAATGACCTTGAGCGTGTGGAGACGCTCCGTAATGTTCCGGTTGTGGTGTCCGTAGTTGTTGTGGAATTTGAGTTGTAGTGTTCTGTTGATGATATCCTTGGTGGCTGGATTCCGCTCGTGGTTGCTGCGTTGTATTCGGCTGTGGATTTAATCCACAAGGTTTCGGTTGATAATGACCTTGAGCGTGTGGAGACGCTCCGTAATGTTCCGGTTGTTGTGGCCGTAGTTGTTGTGTAATTGGAGTTGTAGTGTTCTGTTGATGATATCCTTGGGGACTGGATTCCGCTCGTGGTTGCTGCGTTGTATTCGGTGGTGGATTTAATCCACAAGGTTTCGGTTGATAATGACCTTGAGCTTGTGGAGACGCTCCGTAATGTTCCGGTTGTGGTGGCCGTAGTTGTTGTGTAATTGGAGTTGTAGTGTTCTGTTGATGATATCCTTGGGGACTGGATTCCGCTCGTGGTTGCTGCGTTGTATTCGGCTGTGGATTTAATCCACAAGGTTTCGGTTGATAATGACCTTGAGCGTGTGGAGACGCTCCGTAATGTTCCGGTTGTTGTGGCCGTAGTTGTTGTGTAATTGGAGTTGTAGTGTTCTGTTGATGATATCCTTGGGGACTGGATTCCGCTCGTGGTTGCTGCGTTGTATTCGGTGGTGGATTTAATCCACAAGGTTTCGGTTGATAATGACCTTGAGCTTGTGGAGACGCTCCGTAATGTTCCGGTTGTTGTGGCCGTAGTTGTTGTGTAATTGGAGTTGTAGTGTTCTGTTGATGATATCCTTGGGGACTGGATTCCGCTCGTGGTTGCTGCGTTGTATTCGGTGGTGGATTTAATCCACAAGGTTTCGGTTGATAATGACCTTGAGCGTGTGGAGACGCTCCGTAATGTTCCGGTTGTGGTGTCCGTAGTTGTTGTGGAATTTGAGTTGTAGTGTTCTGTTGATGATATCCTTGGTGGCTGGATTCCGCTCGTGGTTGCTGCGTTGTATTCGGCTGTGGATTTAATCCACAAGGTTTCGGTTGATAATGACCTTGAGCGTGTGGAGACGCTCCGTAATGTTCCGGTTGTTGTGGCCGTAGTTGTTGTGTAATTGGAGTTGTAGTGTTCTGTTGATGATATCCTTGGGGACTGGATTCCGCTCGTGGTTGCTGCGTTGTATTCGGTGGTGGATTTAATCCACAAGGTTTCGGTTGATAATGACCTTGAGCGTGTGGAGACGCTCCGTAATGTTCCGGTTGTTGTGGCCGTAGTTGTTGTGTAATTGGAGTTGTAGTGTTCTGTTGATGATATCCTTGGGGACTGGATTCCGCTCGTGGTTGCTGCGTTGTATTCGGTGGTGGATTTAATCCACAAGGTTTCGGTTGATAATGACCTTGAGCGTGTGGAGACGCTCCGTAATGTTCCGGTTGTTGTGGCCGTAGTTGTTGTGTAATTGGAGTTGTAGTGTTCTGTTGATGATATCCTTGGGGACTGGATTCCGCTCGTGGTTGCTGCGTTGTATTCGGTGGTGGATTTAATCCACAAGGTTTCGGTTGATAATGACCTTGAGCGTGTGGAGACGCTCCGTAATGTTCCGGTTGTGGTGTCCGTAGTTGTTGTGGAATTTGAGTTGTAGTGTTCTGTTGATGATATCCTTGGTGGCTGGATTCCGCTCGTGGTTGCTGCGTTGTATTCGGCTGTGGATTTAATCCACAAGGTTTCGGTTGATAATGACCTTGAGCGTGTGGAGACGCTCCGTAATGTTCCGGTTGTTGTGGCCGTAGTTGTTGTGTAATTGGAGTTGTAGTGTTCTGTTGATGATATCCTTGGGGACTGGATTCCGCTCGTGGTTGCTGCGTTGTATTCGGTGGTGGATTTAATCCACAAGGTTTCGGTTGATAATGACCTTGAGCTTGTGGAGACGCTCCGTAATGTTCCGGTTGTGGTGGCCGTAGTTGTTGTGTAATTGGAGTTGTAGTGTTCTGTTGATGATATCCTTGGGGACTGGATTCCGCTCGTGGTTGCTGCGTTGTATTCGGTGGTGGATTTAATCCACAAGGTTTCGGTTGATAATGACCTTGAGCGTGTGGAGACGCTCCGTAATGTTCCGGTTGTGGTGTCCGTAGTTGTTGTGGAATTTGAGTTGTAGTGTTCTGTTGATGATATCCTTGGTGGCTGGATTCCGCTCGTGGTTGCTGCGTTGTATTCGGCTGTGGATTTAATCCACAAGGTTTCGGTTGATAATGACCTTGAGCGTGTGGAGACGCTCCGTAATGTTCCGGTTGTTGTGGCCGTAGTTGTTGTGTAATTGGAGTTGTAGTGTTCTGTTGATGATATCCTTGGGGACTGGATTCCGCTCGTGGTTGCTGCGTTGTATTCGGTGGTGGATTTAATCCACAAGGTTTCGGTTGATAATGACCTTGAGCGTGTGGAGACGCTCCGTAATGTTCCGGTTGTTGTGGCCGTAGTTGTTGTGTAATTGGAGTTGTAGTGTTCTGTTGATGATATCCTTGGGGACTGGATTCCGCTCGTGGTTGCTGCGTTGTATTCGGTGGTGGATTTAATCCACAAGGTTTCGGTTGATAATGACCTTGAGCTTGTGGAGACGCTCCGTAATGTTCCGGTTGTGGTGGCCGTAGTTGTTGTGTAATTGGAGTTGTAGTGTTCTGTTGATGATATCCTTGGGGACTGGATTCCGCTCGTGGTTGCTGCGTTGTATTCGGTGGTGGATTTAATCCACAAGGTTTCGGTTGATAATGACCTTGAGCGTGTGGAGACGCTCCGTAATGTTCCGGTTGTGGTGTCCGTAGTTGTTGTGGAATTTGAGTTGTAGTGTTCTGTTGATGATATCCTTGGTGGCTGGATTCCGCTCGTGGTTGCTGCGTTGTATTCGGCTGTGGATTTAATCCACAAGGTTTCGGTTGATAATGACCTTGAGCGTGTGGAGACGCTCCGTAATGTTCCGGTTGTTGTGGCCGTAGTTGTTGTGTAATTGGAGTTGTAGTGTTCTGTTGATGATATCCTTGGGGACTGGATTCCGCTCGTGGTTGCTGCGTTGTATTCGGTGGTGGATTTAATCCACAAGGTTTCGGTTGATAATGACCTTGAGCTTGTGGAGACGCTCCGTAATGTTCCGGTTGTTGTGGCCGTAGTTGTTGTGTAATTGGAGTTGTAGTGTTCTGTTGATGATATCCTTGGGGACTGGATTCCGCTCGTGGTTGCTGCGTTGTATTCGGTGGTGGATTTAATCCACAAGGTTTCGGTTGATAATGACCTTGAGCGTGTGGAGACGCTCCGTAATGTTCCGGTTGTTGTGGCCGTAGTTGTTGTGTAATTGGAGTTGTAGTGTTCTGTTGATGATATCCTTGGGGACTGGATTCCGCTCGTGGTTGCTGCGTTGTATTCGGTGGTGGATTTAATCCACAAGGTTTCGGTTGATAATGACCTTGAGCTTGTGGAGACGCTCCGTAATGTTCCGGTTGTGGTGGCCGTAGTTGTTGTGTAATTGGAGTTGTAGTGTTCTGTTGATGATATCCTTGGGGACTGGATTCCGCTCGTGGTTGCTGCGTTGTATTCGGTGGTGGATTTAATCCACAAGGTTTCGGTTGATAATGACCTTGAGCGTGTGGAGACGCTCCGTAATGTTCCGGTTGTGGTGGCCGTAGTTGTTGTGGAATTTGAGTTGTAGTGTTCTGTTGATGATATCCTTGGTGGCTGGATTCCGCTCGTGGTTGCTGCGTTGTATTCGGCTGTGGATTTAATCCACAAGGTTTCGGTTGATAATGACCTTGAGCGTGTGGAGACGCTCCGTAATGTTCCGGTTGTTGTGGCCGTAGTTGTTGTGTAATTGGAGTTGTAGTGTTCTGTTGATGATATCCTTGGGGACTGGATTCCGCTCGTGGTTGCTGCGTTGTATTCGGTGGTGGATTTAATCCACAAGGTTTCGGTTGATAATGACCTTGAGCTTGTGGAGACGCTCCGTAATGTTCCGGTTGTTGTGGCCGTAGTTGTTGTGTAATTGGAGTTGTAGTGTTCTGTTGATGATATCCTTGGGGACTGGATTCCGCTCGTGGTTGCTGCGTTGTATTCGGTGGTGGATTTAATCCACAAGGTTTCGGTTGATAATGACCTTGAGCGTGTGGAGACGCTCCGTAATGTTCCGGTTGTGGTGTCCGTAGTTGTTGTGGAATTTGAGTTGTAGTGTTCTGTTGATGATATCCTTGGTGGCTGGATTCCGCTCGTGGTTGCTGCGTTGTATTCGGCTGTGGATTTAATCCACAAGGTTTCGGTTGATAATGACCTTGAGCGTGTGGAGACGCTCCGTAATGTTCCGGTTGTTGTGGCCGTAGTTGTTGTGTAATTGGAGTTGTAGTGTTCTGTTGATGATATCCTTGGGGACTGGATTCCGCTCGTGGTTGCTGCGTTGTATTCGGCTGTGGATTTAATCCACAAGGTTTCGGTTGATAATGACCTTGAGCGTGTGGAGACGCTCCGTAATGTTCCGGTTGTTGTGGCCGTAGTTGTTGTGTAATTGGAGTTGTAGTGTTCTGTTGATGATATCCTTGGGGACTGGATTCCGCTCGTGGTTGCTGCGTTGTATTCGGTGGTGGATTTAATCCACAAGGTTTCGGTTGATAATGACCTTGAGCTTGTGGAGACGCTCCGTAATGTTCCGGTTGTGGTGGCCGTAGTTATTGTGTAATTGGAGTTGTAGTGTTCTGTTGATGATATCCTTGGGGACTGGATTCCGCTCGTGGTTGCTGCGTTGTATTCGGTGGTGGATTTAATCCACAAGGTTTCGGTTGATAATGACCTTGAGCGTGTGGAGACGCTCCGTAATGTTCCGGTTGTGGTGTCCGTAGTTGTTGTGGAATTTGAGTTGTAGTGTTCTGTTGATGATATCCTTGGTGGCTGGATTCCGCTCGTGGTTGCTGCGTTGTATTCGGCTGTGGATTTAATCCACAAGGTTTCGGTTGATAATGACCTTGAGCGTGTGGAGACGCTCCGTAATGTTCCGGTTGTTGTGGCCGTAGTTGTTGTGTAATTGGAGTTGTAGTGTTCTGTTGATGATATCCTTGGGGACTGGATTCCGCTCGTGGTTGCTGCGTTGTATTCGGTGGTGGATTTAATCCACAAGGTTTCGGTTGATAATGACCTTGAGCGTGTGGAGACGCTCCGTAATGTTCCGGTTGTTGTGGCCGTAGTTGTTGTGTAATTGGAGTTGTAGTGTTCTGTTGATGATATCCTTGGGGACTGGATTCCGCTCGTGGTTGCTGCGTTGTATTCGGTGGTGGATTTAATCCACAAGGTTTCGGTTGATAATGACCTTGAGCTTGTGGAGACGCTCCGTAATGTTCCGGTTGTGGTGGCCGTAGTTATTGTGTAATTGGAGTTGTAGTGTTCTGTTGATGATATCCTTGGGGACTGGATTCCGCTCGTGGTTGCTGCGTTGTATTCGGTGGTGGATTTAATCCACAAGGTTTCGGTTGATAATGACCTTGAGCGTGTGGAGACGCTCCGTAATGTTCCGGTTGTGGTGTCCGTAGTTGTTGTGGAATTTGAGTTGTAGTGTTCTGTTGATGATATCCTTGGTGGCTGGATTCCGCTCGTGGTTGCTGCGTTGTATTCGGCTGTGGATTTAATCCACAAGGTTTCGGTTGATAATGACCTTGAGCGTGTGGAGACGCTCCGTAATGTTCCGGTTGTTGTGGCCGTAGTTGTTGTGTAATTGGAGTTGTAGTGTTCTGTTGATGATATCCTTGGGGACTGGATTCCGCTCGTGGTTGCTGCGTTGTATTCGGTGGTGGATTTAATCCACAAGGTTTCGGTTGATAATGACCTTGAGCTTGTGGAGACGCTCCGTAATGTTCCGGTTGTTGTGGCTGTAGTTGTTGTGTAATTGGAGTTGTAGTGTTCTGTTGATGATATCCTTGGGGACTGGATTCCGCTCGTGGTTGCTGCGTTGTATTCGGCTGTGGATTTAATCCACAAGGTTTCGGTTGATAATGACCTTGAGCGTGTGGAGACGCTCCGTAATGTTCCGGTTGTTGTGGCCGTAGTTGTTGTGTAATTGGAGTTGTAGTGTTCTGTTGATGATATCCTTGGGGACTGGATTCCGCTCGTGGTTGCTGCGTTGTATTCGGTGGTGGATTTAATCCACAAGGTTTCGGTTGATAATGACCTTGAGCTTGTGGAGACGCTCCGTAATGTTCCGGTTGTTGTGGCCGTAGTTGTTGTGTAATTGGAGTTGTAGTGTTCTGTTGATGATATCCTTGGGGACTGGATTCCGCTCGTGGTTGCTGCGTTGTATTCGGTGGTGGATTTAATCCACAAGGTTTCGGTTGATAATGACCTTGAGCGTGTGGAGACGCTCCGTAATGTTCCGGTTGTGGTGTCCGTAGTTGTTGTGGAATTTGAGTTGTAGTGTTCTGTTGATGATATCCTTGGTGGCTGGATTCCGCTCGTGGTTGCTGCGTTGTATTCGGCTGTGGATTTAATCCACAAGGTTTCGGTTGATAATGACCTTGAGCGTGTGGAGACGCTCCGTAATGTTCCGGTTGTTGTGGCCGTAGTTGTTGTGTAATTGGAGTTGTAGTGTTCTGTTGATGATATCCTTGGGGACTGGATTCCGCTCGTGGTTGCTGCGTTGTATTCGGTGGTGGATTTAATCCACAAGGTTTCGGTTGATAATGACCTTGAGCGTGTGGAGACGCTCCGTAATGTTCCGGTTGTTGTGGCCGTAGTTGTTGTGTAATTGGAGTTGTAGTGTTCTGTTGATGATATCCTTGGGGACTGGATTCCGCTCGTGGTTGCTGCGTTGTATTCGGTGGTGGATTTAATCCACAAGGTTTCGGTTGATAATGACCTTGAGCGTGTGGAGACGCTCCGTAATGTTCCGGTTGTTGTGGCCGTAGTTGTTGTGTAATTGGAGTTGTAGTGTTCTGTTGATGATATCCTTGGGGACTGGATTCCGCTCGTGGTTGCTGCGTTGTATTCGGTGGTGGATTTAATCCACAAGGTTTCGGTTGATAATGACCTTGAGCTTGTGGAGACGCTCCGTAATGTTCCGGTTGTGGTGGCCGTAGTTGTTGTGTAATTGGAGTTGTAGTGTTCTGTTGATGATATCCTTGGGGACTGGATTCCGCTCGTGGTTGCTGCGTTGTATTCGGCTGTGGATTTAATCCACAAGGTTTCGGTTGATAATGACCTTGAGCGTGTGGAGACGCTCCGTAATGTTCCGGTTGTTGTGGCCGTAGTTGTTGTGTAATTGGAGTTGTAGTGTTCTGTTGATGATATCCTTGGGGACTGGATTCCGCTCGTGGTTGCTGCGTTGTATTCGGTGGTGGATTTAATCCACAAGGTTTCGGTTGATAATGACCTTGAGCTTGTGGAGACGCTCCGTAATGTTCCGGTTGTGGTGGCCGTAGTTATTGTGTAATTGGAGTTGTAGTGTTCTGTTGATGATATCCTTGGGGACTGGATTCCGCTCGTGGTTGCTGCGTTGTATTCGGTGGTGGATTTAATCCACAAGGTTTCGGTTGATAATGACCTTGAGCGTGTGGAGACGCTCCGTAATGTTCCGGTTGTGGTGTCCGTAGTTGTTGTGGAATTTGAGTTGTAGTGTTCTGTTGATGATATCCTTGGTGGCTGGATTCCGCTCGTGGTTGCTGCGTTGTATTCGGCTGTGGATTTAATCCACAAGGTTTCGGTTGATAATGACCTTGAGCGTGTGGAGACGCTCCGTAATGTTCCGGTTGTTGTGGCCGTAGTTGTTGTGTAATTGGAGTTGTAGTGTTCTGTTGATGATATCCTTGGGGACTGGA
Source organism: Proteocephalus fallax (assembly GCA_028672205.1). NCBI lineage: Eukaryota > Metazoa > Platyhelminthes > Cestoda > Proteocephalidea > Proteocephalidae > Proteocephalus > Proteocephalus fallax. The sequence goes on along the minus strand of JAPUBX010002039.1, from coordinate 2,158 downwards.
TTCCGCTCGTGGTTGCTGCGTTGTATTCGGTGGTGGATTTAATCCACAAGGTTTCGGTTGATAATGACCTTGAGCGTGTGGAGACGCTCCGTAATGTTCCGGTTGTTGTGGCCGTAGTTGTTGTGTAATTGGAGTTGTAGTGTTCTGTTGATGATATCCTTGGGGACTGGATTCCGCTCGTGGTTGCTGCGTTGTATTCGGTGGTGGATTTAATCCACAAGGTTTCGGTTGATAATGACCTTGAGCTTGTGGAGACGCTCCGTAATGTTCCGGTTGTGGTGGCCGTAGTTGTTGTGTAATTGGAGTTGTAGTGTTCTGTTGATGATATCCTTGGGGACTGGATTCCGCTCGTGGTTGCTGCGTTGTATTCGGTGGTGGATTTAATCCACAAGGTTTCGGTTGATAATGACCTTGAGCGTGTGGAGACGCTCCGTAATGTTCCGGTTGTGGTGTCCGTAGTTGTTGTGGAATTTGAGTTGTAGTGTTCTGTTGATGATATCCTTGGTGGCTGGATTCCGCTCGTGGTTGCTGCGTTGTATTCGGCTGTGGATTTAATCCACAAGGTTTCGGTTGATAATGACCTTGAGCGTGTGGAGACGCTCCGTAATGTTCCGGTTGTTGTGGCCGTAGTTGTTGTGTAATTGGAGTTGTAGTGTTCTGTTGATGATATCCTTGGGGACTGGATTCCGCTCGTGGTTGCTGCGTTGTATTCGGTGGTGGATTTAATCCACAAGGTTTCGGTTGATAATGACCTTGAGCTTGTGGAGACGCTCCGTAATGTTCCGGTTGTGGTGGCCGTAGTTGTTGTGTAATTGGAGTTGTAGTGTTCTGTTGATGATATCCTTGGGGACTGGATTCCGCTCGTGGTTGCTGCGTTGTATTCGGTGGTGGATTTAATCCACAAGGTTTCGGTTGATAATGACCTTGAGCGTGTGGAGACGCTCCGTAATGTTCCGGTTGTTGTGGCCGTAGTTGTTGTGTAATTGGAGTTGTAGTGTTCTGTTGATGATATCCTTGGGGACTGGATTCCGCTCGTGGTTGCTGCGTTGTATTCGGTGGTGGATTTAATCCACAAGGTTTCGGTTGATAATGACCTTGAGCTTGTGGAGACGCTCCGTAATGTTCCGGTTGTGGTGGCCGTAGTTGTTGTGTAATTGGAGTTGTAGTGTTCTGTTGATGATATCCTTGGGGACTGGATTCCGCTCGTGGTTGCTGCGTTGTATTCGGTGGTGGATTTAATCCACAAGGTTTCGGTTGATAATGACCTTGAGCGTGTGGAGACGCTCCGTAATGTTCCGGTTGTGGTGTCCGTAGTTGTTGTGGAATTTGAGTTGTAGTGTTCTGTTGATGATATCCTTGGTGGCTGGATTCCGCTCGTGGTTGCTGCGTTGTATTCGGCTGTGGATTTAATCCACAAGGTTTCGGTTGATAATGACCTTGAGCGTGTGGAGACGCTCCGTAATGTTCCGGTTGTTGTGGCCGTAGTTGTTGTGTAATTGGAGTTGTAGTGTTCTGTTGATGATATCCTTGGGGACTGGATTCCGCTCGTGGTTGCTGCGTTGTATTCGGTGGTGGATTTAATCCACAAGGTTTCGGTTGATAATGACCTTGAGCTTGTGGAGACGCTCCGTAATGTTCCGGTTGTGGTGGCCGTAGTTGTTGTGTAATTGGAGTTGTAGTGTTCTGTTGATGATATCCTTGGGGACTGGATTCCGCTCGTGGTTGCTGCGTTGTATTCGGCTGTGGATTTAATCCACAAGGTTTCGGTTGATAATGACCTTGAGCGTGTGGAGACGCTCCGTAATGTTCCGGTTGTTGTGGCCGTAGTTGTTGTGTAATTGGAGTTGTAGTGTTCTGTTGATGATATCCTTGGGGACTGGATTCCGCTCGTGGTTGCTGCGTTGTATTCGGTGGTGGATTTAATCCACAAGGTTTCGGTTGATAATGACCTTGAGCTTGTGGAGACGCTCCGTAATGTTCCGGTTGTGGTGGCCGTAGTTGTTGTGTAATTGGAGTTGTAGTGTTCTGTTGATGATATCCTTGGGGACTGGATTCCGCTCGTGGTTGCTGCGTTGTATTCGGTGGTGGATTTAATCCACAAGGTTTCGGTTGATAATGACCTTGAGCGTGTGGAGACGCTCCGTAATGTTCCGGTTGT
>JAPUBX010002038.1:0-48155 GCA_028672205.1 Proteocephalus fallax | reverse complement strand
ATGTTCGTCTGACCTCAGGTCGATTACTCACCTAGGTGATAGACGAGATAATAGATTAGCGTGTCAGAGACTGCCTTTAACGAGCGTATCGTTCAATGCAACTTCGTTTCCGTTAGCAACGAAACTGACATCTCAATTTTTGCGTCTTTTGCCAAATACCTATGCCGGAAAACGTTGGCGCACACATGAAGCCGGATTTTATTTTTGTTTTAAGTAGACCTGCGAATAATAATAGGTGTATCCAAATGACGGTCGCTTGCAAAAAGTTATCTACTTGGAGGGCCTTTCTTGCTGATTTTCCGCGTTATTTTTCCATCGATTTGCGTTAACCTATTATGAAGCTGTTTTTTGTTAAAGTTTCTGGTCGTCGTCAGCGTAAAAAATTGAATGCAATTATTATTAAGATTAATAAAAAATTAAGTTTTTATGTTATTAAAATTTTTAGTAAACAAGCTGGGTCCGTTGTTTCAATCAATCTGGAAGGATGAGTTAAGGAGAGAGTCCTGTGGGGACCTTGACACATTTGCCTATAAATAAAAACTTTCACCGTCGTAAAGCGCTGCTTGCGATACGTAAGTATAGTTAAATTATTGTATTAAAATGAAAACTCAGATACGTTCATTAGAGTTGCACACTATTGCGAGTGTCAGTTCTTTCTCAACTTCCTTGTCGACTTCCGAAGCAACGAATCAGCAGGCTGCGAAAACTGCGGAAACCACACCAGCCTCAGAGAGAAAAAGTACAAATAGCGCGTCTGTCTAAACAAAACAGGTTCAACAGAACAGTTGGAAAGTGTCGAAGAAGGCGGTTTAGCGAACGTGTATCATATAGCGAATAATCTACGAGTAGGGTAACGATCGGAGAAATCTTAGGGTTACAGATTTAAACAACTGTTGGTTGGCGACTGATTGTAGAAGCAATCGTTAAGCTCTAAGTTTAGCCTAATCTTTCATTCAGAGGATTCGTGGGACCACATATTTGTGTCCGATTCTTCTCTGTATGCATATCGTAAACGTGCACATTTAGCCCAGTCTTGCAACTGCATCGTTGTTGTGGTACCCATTTCCTTGATGGTATGAATGATGGCTTAATCTTCAAATTCGCTGACAATTCCGCGGTTCTAAATCTAGGGGTAGACTTTGTATATGTAAGCGACGGGTATCCGTTTATCTGTGTTGAATGTTTTGCCAGGTCCACGTGTTCTGAACAGCCCATTAAAAGAAATATTATGAAAAAAATTGGTTTTCATTATTTCTCGATTTTTAAACTGGCGACAGAGCAACTTTTACTTTCGTCTAATTTGTTTAAGAAATTAAGATTATTCGACACGTGGGATAAAGGATTTTTTCGTAAGTATCCAGTTCTTTTCGTACAAAAATCGGAGAAAGCTATTTATGTTGTAAATTTTTCTTTCGACTAAATGCATCAAATAGCATCTCCATTACGTTTGGTATGAGAGTGGTTGTTAAACCTTATATTATACAATTATCTAATGCTTCTGAGACGTGACCAATTTCCGCCCGAATTCACCAATAGTTGTTTTTCCACCTCCAAAGTACTCAAGGAATACGGTAAATTTTAAACAGCTTTTGATTGACCTGACAAAACAAATTGAAATTAAAAACGCCGAAGTGCTTCCAATTTCTGTGAATTGGTAGCTTCAAGTTGATCGTTCAACCCGCTCCATTGTATACTTCTACTATACTGACATGGTTACGCAAAATATGTTTTTCGATATGTTGACAGCAGCATATTTTCGTCAATGTCAGATGTTGTGCAATGATCAGTCATAATATGGGCGTTTGAAATATTTGTTTAACCATTGTCTTTAAATTCTGCATTGCTGATAAATATTCAAGTCCAGTAGATAAAAAAGTTGGCCTCGGATAAGCTTTCATGCTTTTGTAAACAAAGTAAAAAAAATCGTTAAACTTGGTTCTCTTTGATAGATGATAACGCATTACGTACAAGTATGATAAGTGTTTATGATTTTATAACTATATTGATCATTCCTAGCTTCCTTAATAAAATGCATTTTACGGCGATTTTTGTCGATTCAATAGAAGTTAAGCAAAAGTTCAGCTGGTAAATTTAATGTTATTTTACGTTCAACAACTCCAAAAATGTAAATAAAAAGTCGTCAGACAAAAGACGCTGCCATAACAAAACATGAAGTTTCATGAATCCTCCACTGGGTTGCACGCGCGCATTCGTGCTTTCTGCCCGATCAATTAATTGGTCGATGACATTTGATTTTACCTCCTTCCACATGACTAACAAAAGTGGCCTACAAGTTAGCCGATTGACGGGTCGGAGTAAACTTTATCGATCAAGAAGCATCCTATGCGTTACTAATGGACCCTTTGACAAGGAATCTGAATGTGTGCGTTATCTGTCGAAAACCCTTTGACGACTTTCCATCGCTTCACGGAACACATTGCTACACACATAACACAGGACATGAAACAGGAATGAAAACCTACAATCGAAGGAACAGAAGATAACAAGCTTCTTGTTGTTCTCACAGATCTATATCGAAGTCTGTTGATTTTATATTATTTTAATTATTTGCGTTTTCGGATTTGTTGAAGACTTTGTTTCGTTCTCTGTATATCTTTTACACGAGTTTATTATAAACAGATGTTTTTCACTGATCGTCGTCTTGCTTTATTAATTAGAGACGCTAAACGCATAAATAAGAAATATTATGCACGAAAAATTAATAATATGGGATCAAATAAGATCTTGGAATCAAGCTCATTTTAGATTAATCCAGCAATTATTTAAATTAAACGATGCCGGTCGATGACTCACTCGGCTTCCTACGCGTGTGTTGATCTCCGGGTCAAGGTGAACAGATTAGCTACAACGATTGGCATGCGTAGACATTTAAATAAATAGAATATTATATTTGTGACCGGCGATCAATCGTTGGATTGTCTGCTCTAATCTGTTACAAACGAGAGAAAACTAAAACTCGGTGAAACGCGATGAAGAATATCGAAATTTCGCTGTGGCTGTTTGCACACACAAGTTTTGTTATTTGATGCCGAATCGGTGTCGCTCAGTGCACCAGCGCTGTCCTAGCTGGTCGAACCCGAGAATTTTGAAACAATATCTGTTGGTTATATCGTCCAATGGTCATCCGTTTATGCTCCCAAAGGCCCCAAATCCGACTCCTATACCATGATAATAATTGTAGTCGCTTTATTAAGATCAGAAGGACCAAAACTTTCAGCATATTACAAGTACTAGATATGAAAATTGACTTCAAGTTCCTGCTTCGCCTGTCATACTACAAAAGGACCTCAACAAAAAACTGTGAAAATTCTTTGTTTGTGGGTAATTTATTAAAATTGACGCAATAAAAATGGTGTCCGCTGATCTCAAAGAAAGAGAGACAGGATTCGGTTATTTTCAAAACCGTCAAACCTCAAATGATATGCCTCACACTTAAAATATACTAATTTATGATCTATTTTCTTCATATCTTTATATTTAATGGTTTATCCCTCGATTAGGTTAATCGAAATAGTACACTTTGAACTTAAAAAGTGTTTTTAATCAGGAAATGTTTATGTTCATCGACAGTTGGCGCGCGTTTTGGATAGGGCCTTTCGATGGCCGCCATTTCCTGTTTGCCAAACTTTATATACTTCGTGGATTAAATTGGCCTTTCTTGCAAGTTTACCACGATGTGACTTCTTTTATTCTTCTTAAATTATTGTGCATTTTCTACGTATAATCGTTACGTCCTGTAACATTTTTGTTTATTCTACATTTTAATGCTGAAAGTTTTGGTCCTCGTGACCTTAATAAAGCGAATATTATTATTATTAGTAATTTATAAACCAAAATGTGTCCCGCTGACCCAGTCTTACCACTTTGTTCAAGTGCGCGTCAGTCTTCTACGTGCATATACCCATCATATAATCATAGATGGTATAACTTATTTCTATGAATCCAACAATTATGAATGTTTCTCTTTTTGTACTGTGTTGTGATTTTAATTTCTCACCTTTACGCCCACTACTCACACATTATTTCAACGAAATAGCAACGTTTCATATTCGCGAATAGAATCCTCTTTTATTAGATATTGGTGTACAATTTTTATCTGCAGGCAAGTTGAAAACGTGCTTCCCTAGGTCTGTCTGACCACTGCATAGTTGGTTGCCTACCGAAAATATAAAGCAAGGATAACCAAAGCCATTAACGTTGTCCTTAACCTAAATTACCTCACAACCAACCTATTGACCGACAAACGCGTGGGAAGCTCAATAAGTCATCTACAACCATATTATAGATCTGTAAATGATCGGTAGATTATTTTCGGATCAGCTTCATCGACTTTTTAAAATAATCTCGTTTTCTAGCGGTCTGCCTATTCTCTCTATCAAAGAAATCATCGTTGAACGCCACTTAAATAACTGCTCATTAATCGCTGCCCGAATTTTAAATGACCCCTCCCATCCCCTCTATTCCAGTTTATCCGAATGTAAATCTCTTCGACCAATGCGCCGTCCATACCGTTCAATTCCAACAAGAACGGCGGCATATCGCAATTCGGTCATTCCCTATTTGTCCCGATTTTAAGTCTCACCAGACCAGGTTAAACAGGAACTACAAGACAATTTTCGCATCTAATATTTGTTATCCTGCCTTTTTTAATGCTGAAAGTTTTGGTCCTCGTGACCTCAATAAAGCCACTACAATTATTTTTATTATTATTATCATTTGTCTGCACCAACCAACGGATAAATAAACGATCATAAAATGAAAACAAATACGACGTGTGTGTTCGTATTTAGGCCTTTGCGTTTAACCCACTTAGGGAATTCGCACAGTAGCAAATATTTCCATAATAAGGTGTAGCGAGCCAATTAATAGTAGTGCACGAAGAAGATTGAAAACGTAAAACATAATTTTTAAAATAAAGTCAAGAAAAATATAACCACAAACCAAAGAAATCCTCAAACAGTATAGAAAAGATGTTTTATTCAATAAATATAAAAAAACACAGATAGGGTAGATGTATGCCGGTACCACGAAAAACTTCTTATTTTATGTTTCCTTGCTTTTTGGTTTTTATTCTTGTGACGATTTCCCAGGGTTTTTATGGCGGGGGTATATGGCTACCGACGTGCTCTTGTAGAGAGTTAAAGTCGTCAAAAGTCTCGCGACAAACGACGCACACATTGAGATGCCTGTCCAAAGGGTCCATTTGTCACTCGAACGGCGTTAATCACTCGTGAAAGTGAGCTCTTACTCAATGATCTACAAACTCGTGGACCACATGGGTTAGTCATCGATCAATCAATGGAAAAGAACTTCAATAAATGTCATCGACCAATTGATAGATCGAACAGAACGCATGATTGAGTGCTAACGTGCAGCCTAGCTTGAACGCGCAAAGGCGTCTGATTATTAATTTAATTAAAATGTGTATTTGCCATGATGCCCAGCGATAGAATTCGTTTGGGTTAGATTCAAAAGTAATAGCCAAGTTCTTAGTCGCATGTACCTGGGCGATATATTGTTTAAGTCAGCTATAGTCAATTGGCTTATAAGCGCGTATTCAAGCAACTTTAAATATCTAGAATCGTCCTTCGTCTGATAAAATTGAATTAACCTGTTTGCCGTTTATTTAAATTAAATGGGATTATCTTTGTTCCACGATAAGGCTAAACGATCACCTGGCCGGTGAAGCTGTTATTTCCTTCGATGTAAATAAATAACAAAAGTAGCAGCGGAATATGTTATCAGACAAAACAAGAAGTCATGTACGTAATGTATAGTTGGTTGGAAATGAAGAGCGCCAGTTTCAACCCACGGAAATTGTACTTCTATCAGGATTAGCGGAAATTGCGCGCCTTACCATATTTTTAATTACATGCATTTGAAGCGATTGATGTCGATCCCATAGAAATTAAGCGAACGTTCAACAGGTAAATAAAATGTATTTGGACAGTGAACAGTTCCAGAAATGTAAAAAAGTCGTCAGACAATAGACGCTGCCATAACTAAACATAAAGTTTCATGAATCCTCCACTTGGTTGCACGCGGGCATTCGTGCTTTCTGTCTGATCAATTAATTGGTCGATGACATTTGATTTTACCTCCTTCCTCTTGACTGACCCAAGTGGCCTACGAGTTTGCCGATTGACGTGTCGTTGCAAACTTTATCGAGTAAGAAGCATCTTATGCGTTACCAATGGACCTTTTTTGCAGGCATATGAATGTGTGCCTTATCTGTCGAAAAACTTTTGACGACTTTCTATCTCTTCAGGAACACATTGCTACACACATAACACAGGACATGAAACCGTTATAAAGGGTCTTCGGAATGAAAACCTACAATCGAAGGAACCGAAGATAACAAGCTTTTTGTTCTTCTCACAGATCTATATCGAAGTCTGTTGATTTTATATTATTTTAATTATTTGCGTTTTCGGATTTGTTGAAGACTTTGTTTCGTTCTCTGTATATCTTTTACACGAGTTTATTATAAACAGATGTTTTTCACTGATCGTCGTCTTGCTTTATTAATTAGAGACGCTAAACGCATAAATAAGAAATATTATGCACGAAAAATTAATAATATGGGATCAAATAAGATCTTGGAATCAAGCTCATTTTAGATTAATCCAGCAATTATTTAAATTAAACGATGCCGGTCGATGACTCACTCGGCTTCCTACGCGTGTGTTGATCTCCGGGTCAAGGTGAACAGATTAGCTACAACGATTGGCATGCGTAGACATTTAAATAAATAGAATATTATATTTGTGACCGGCGATCAATCGTTGGATTGTCTGCTCTAATCTGTTACAAACGAGAGAAAACTAAAACTCGGTGAAACGCGATGAAGAATATCGAAATTTCGCTGTGGCTGTTTGCACACACAAGTTTTGTTATTTGATGCCGAATCGGTGTCGCTCAGTGCACCAGCGCTGTCCTAGCTGGTCGAACCCGAGAATTTTGAAACAATATCTGTTGGTTATATCGTCCAATGGTCATCCGTTTATGCTCCCAAAGGCCCCAAATCCGACTCCTATACCATGATAATAATTGTAGTCGCTTTATTAAGATCAGAAGGACCAAAACTTTCAGCATATAACAAGTACTAGATATGAAAATTGACTTCAAGTTCCTGCTTCGCCTGTCATACTACAAAAGGACCTCAAAAAAACTGCGATAATTCTTTGTTTGTGGGTAATTTATTAAAATTGACGCAATAAAAATGGTGTCCGCTGATCTCAAAGAAAGAGAGACAGGATTCGGTTATTTTCAAAACCGTCAAACCTCAAATGATATGCCTCACACTTAAAATATACTAATTTATGATCTATTTTCTTCATATCTTTATATTTAATGGTTTATCCCTCGATTAGGTTAATCGAAATAGTACACTTTGAACTTAGAAAGTGTTTTTAATCAGGAAATGTTTATGTTCATCGACAGTTGGCGCGCGTTTTGGATAGGGCCTTTCGATGGCCGCCATTTCCTGTTTGCCAAACTTTATATACTTCGTGGGTTAAATTGGCCTTTCTTGCAAATTTACCACGATGTTACTTCTTTTATTCTTCTTAACTTATTGTGCATTTTCTACGTATAATCGTTACGTCCTGTAACATTTTTGTTTATTCTACATTTTAATGCTGAAAGTTTTGGTCCTCGTGACCTTAATAAAGCGAATATTATTATTATTAGTAATTTATAAACCAAAATGTGTCCCGCTGACCCAGTCTTACCACTTTGTTCAAGTGCGCGTCAGTCTTCTACGTGCATATACCCATCATATAATCATAGATGGTATAACTTATTTCTATGAATCCAACAATTATGAATGTTTCTCTTTTTGTACTGTGTTGTGATTTTAATTTCTCACCTTTACGCCCACTACTCACACATTATTTCAACGAAATAGCAACGTTTCATATTCGCGAATAGAATCCTCTTTTATTAGATATTGGTGTACAATTTTTATCTGCAGGCAAGTTGAAAACGTGCTTCCCTAGGTCTGTCTGACCACTGCATAGTTGGTTGCCTACCGAAAATATAAAGCAAGGATAACCAAAGCCATTAACGTTGTCCTTAACCTAAATTACCTCACAACCAACCTATTGACCGACAAACGCGTTGGAAGCTCAATGAGTCATCTTCAGCCATATTATAGATCGGTAGATTATTTTCGGATCAGCTTTCATTTGTCTGCACCAATCAACGGATAAATAAACGATCATAAAATGAAAACAAATACGACGTATGTGTTCGTATTTAGACCTTTGCGTTTAACTCACTTAGGGAATTCGCACAGTAGCAACTATTTCCATAATAAGGTGTAGCGAGCCAATTAATAGTAGTGCACGAAGAAGATTGAAAACGTAAAACATAATTTTTAAAATAAAGTTAAGAAAAATATCACCACAAACCAAAGAAATGGCTACCGACGTGCTCTTGTAGAGAGTTGAAGTCGTCGAAAGTCTGGCGACAAACGACGCACAAATTGGGATGCCTGTCCAAAGGGTTTATTTGTCACTCGAACGGCGTTAATCACTCGTAAAAGTGAGCTCTTACTCAATGATCTGCGAACTCGTGCTGTTCAAAACATCAAAACCCGGGGACATATGGACAAATCTTAACAGATTGACAGGAACCCGCCGCCCATATCTACCAAGTGGTCCCCTAGACCTTGATGCTCTGAACGATGGCTTTATCTTCAAATCCGCTGACCATTCCGCAGTACCTCTGGTTAGATTTCTTAATCCCAGCGCTGTGCGATAACGTAGCCACGGCGTCCGGAGTGCTTCTATTTGATTTATAAGCAAACTGAAACGGGTCATCGGCAGCTTTAAGCGTGTCATCTTATTTAGAGAGGAGGTGCTTCTCAATCACTTTTAACCACACCGATGAGTTGGCGATAGTTCTATACTTCACAGGTCCGGCGGAGCTATTGGCCGGTTTCGGAATGGGTGTTATAGCGACATCTCTCCATTCCGAAGGAAGGGAGCATTCTTCAAACGAATTATTGACAAGCTAGGTGACAAACAGGGAAATCTGGCTTTCACAGATTTTAAGGATCGCGGGAGGGATCCTGTCAGGACCAGTCGCAGGTGAGCTCTTGAGTCCAGCAAAAATTTGGGAGATAGAGGATTCGTGAGCGGTAAGGAAAGCGCTGGGATTAAGAGATTTAAGAGATGCACCGCGGAATTGTCAGCGGATTTGACGATTTATCAATCGTTTCGAGTATAAAGGCTTGGGGCACCACTTAGTAGATATGGGAGGTAGGTTCTTTCCAATCTATTAACATTTTTAAAGAGGTCGTTGGGTTTCGATGTTCTGAACAGCTCATCTATACAAAAGTTTATTAAGGTGATTTTCATCAGCTGTGATCCTGATCGAAATTGGTTTTATTTCTCGATTCGCCCTCTGACGACAGAGTCATTCTTTTTTTCGCCTCAGTCATTTCAGAAATGGAGAAGATATGATACGGGGGTGAGGGATGGTTCCGTGAGCAGACAATGCGTATCGTACAAAAAATTGAGATTAATATTAATATGGTCTATCTCTTTATCGAAGTCGGAATCCTCGAAAACGTTGAAGTTGGTTGCGGCAACGGTATCTCTTAAATTGCACTGGTTCGGAAACAGTGAGTGAATACGATGGTTTTAGGTTAGGACAACGTTGAATGGTTTTCTGTAATCCTTGCAATATATTTTCGGTAGACCAACAGCGATGCAGTGGTCCGACTGGGCTAAAGGTGCACGTTTACGACATGCATACAGAGAAAAATCGGACACAAATATGTGGTCAAGAAGATTACCTTTACGTGTAGAAAAATTGGCGATTGTGTTTAGACCAAGTGTAAGAAGAGGGCGCTAGAATTTAAATCACCATACAGTAAAACACAAAGAATCATCCATAATTGAAGAAATAAAAGGTATTGTAGAATCATAGAACTTAAGATATGTCTGCTCTGGTAGAAGATGGAGCATATGCAAGTTGAAGACTGTCACAGACTTTCAGTTTTGAAGTGACATTGGATGGCACATAACTCTAACACATTAAATAACACTAGCAGCATAGCGAAAAACCTTTCGTTCGAGTTTGACCAGCTCAGATTGATGCAACTCGCGAAACCACCCTCTTTAGATAAAACGTCGCACATTATGTCTCTGACGAAAGCCACTTGGTCTAATGTAAATACTGTGTTACTTTTCAAATATTCTCGAGTCCTGCAAGAATTGCAGTCAAACGTGTGCGCATAAAACTTGGCCAGATAAATGATTGAAAACTTTCCAGACAAAAGACATTTCACAATTGTAATGCATTTAAACATCTGATGGGCGTTTTCGCTTCAGTAGAGCCAGCGGGCGCAGAGATGTACTGTGGACAAACCAGGAGAAGACAGATCGCAAACCATGAATGGACGCTTACCGACGCCATAGCAACAAACAACTGACCTTGCTAGATAGAAGACAGATCCCACTTCCTCCGTTTACCATTACAGACGAAGATATGCATTGGTAGACGCGGTAACTGGTACTGAGTTGAGGTGCCTGCGAATCAGCCGCGATAATCGCTACATTGTTTGCTGGTAAAATTCAGAATTTAATTAAATATGTCAAGGATACTGATTTGCGTTCACTTTGCGAACACAAAAATACCACGCTAACAGAAATAAATAGTCCATCTATAAAATAAAATTAAATTAAAAAGTATTGATTTCTTATAAATCAAAGACAAAGTTAATACTTCTTGGATCCACATCGTCGGACTGCTTAAACGCAATTGAAAAGTATTTCCAAGATCCTACCAGCATCGGTTTAGGTTTCAAAGCATTTTATACTATCCTGTTTCTCTTGGGTCGTTTGTATGGAGCAGGTAACGATATCCGCTTGAAATAGAGCACAGGCGGCGTCCTCATGAAAACCAGTCTACTTGTAAAATCAAAAGAGTTCAATATGAATTATTGCGAAATAGAGGAATGATATTTAAATGTCTTGGGAAAGTTTGCGTCGGTTTTAACGTCTATATGACAGTTTCGCACGAAACAATGGTAAAGTTCAACTAACCGTCATCAATGTGTCGAAAACCGTGGTATTTTCTGTAAAGTCGATCTGTCATTTATCGCTGGTTTTGTCTTGCAGGAATCATCAAGGGTCATGTTTTGATTTTTGTACCCAATCAATTGTATTTTGTGATTAAACAAAATGGCATTAAGTGATCAAGGTACATTGTGGGCATTCATGGAATACTCTGATAAAATGGATACACTTTGCATTTATCACAATTCGGTGAAATGAAACACGAAAGCTCTCGGAATTAGTATTTTTCAACAGCAAGAATTTAATCAACTGAGTATTGAAGGGTATACCATTCATTAGCAAAGCATTTTTTTTGTCGTAGCAAGGACCTTAGGCGAAAGTTTTGTCTACGAAAACAGAACTCCAAAAATTCGAACTCATTCACATCAAGACAATTTGTTTCAATATTTCTACGTTTCAATTGATGCTTTGACTATGCTTAATGCTACGACGTTAATAGTCGGGGCATTGAATTGTAACATACGTTCCTAAAAGAGCGGTTTTGGCAGCACGGTCTAGACAATATAAATGGGTGGTCGTTTTCACGAAAAACTATTTTTGACGCTAGGTATGAATAAAGGCGGTTTAATTTACCTTCATTGTAAATTTACCTCCTAATTTATTCTGCATCTTCGATATATGCTTACGACATGATTGTAGTTGGGGTTTGATTTTTGGATACTTTGAATGCAAATTTAAGCAGTGTCTCTGAAAATTATGAAATCAAATACATAAAATAAAGAAAAGGTTATGCGACAATTCCTTGCAATCGAATGTATTAATTTAAAAAAACCAAAGTCTGTAGTATAGATTCTAATGGGTGCTCTTTTTGAAAGCATGATTTACCGACATCGCGTGATTTTGGCACTTAGAATTTTTGAAATTTTTATGTCGGTGAAGTTCGGTGTCTTAAACCAATCATTACATGCAATTGCTTCTAGCTGCTCAATTAAGTGTCACTGACGCCAAAATTCAATTAATGCAGGCTAAATGAGCGTGAAGGCAAGACGTGCATTTAATTCATAAACAGTTTACCGAGTGCAATTATACCACACAAACTAAGGCGACAAACTATTCGTCTTTTAAACGATTATCTATAATGATACGATATAATTGGACTGCGCTCGTCGACCAAACAGGTGTTCTACCATAACCAAAACAATTGCGAAAGAACCAGATATAATAGCGATTTAAAGAAAATCTATTGTTTGCAAACATTTTTACAAAGGAATTTACAGATTTATTTTTAAACGAAAATAACACTATGCTGGATAATCTGAAGCAAATATTTCGCTTTTCATTTGAATTCGAATGTTATTGCTCTTAGTTGTTGTGTTTTTCGTCTTGGAGTGTGTAAATAAGCCCACATTTACATTAAAAGCTGAAATTTGCTCCATCCTGACAGGAAACAGGCCGCATCAGCCTTGTTAAGGTTAAACATCGAGGCGAATAATATAATTGCTTACATCTACTTTTTTGTATACAGTAGTGTAGGTTTCCTTTGAGGACAAAGAACTCAAATCCCGGCTGGTTGTAATATTTTAATTATTCGACCTTGTAGTTATTGTATGGTACGAAAATAAATAATCATTGCGTAGTTTGCATTACTATAAAACGCTTATAATTACAATTATTAGAATCCATTTTGACTTTTTTTTAATTTGCAATCATTTAGCAATCGATGCACATTTGTTTAACAAAATTCCCCTTCTTTTTAAAATATATACGTTGTTTAATATAATATAATATGCAAGTTTTAAAAAGATATTGTACCGCTTAAAGTTGTTGGGAGCCAATTTCAACGGGATCTCAGCAAGAAATACCGTGATAATGGTGTCCAACGTACGTTCACTTGTTTATCAGCAAACGTTCTCTTTGGTTACATGTGAATGCTAAGAGGCTGTGGATGGACACAATTTTAAATAAATCCAAGCATTACTTGGAAGATGTGGAAAAAGGATTATCCAGATAAACACAGAAATAAAAATACGACCAGTTTAGCAAAAAACTATACTAAATTTGTGGTATTTTCTATTTAAATTGTTCTTCTTTGCTCAATGGGCTTTTGCCATTATCAACCATTTCGGATGGGCATTATTTCAATCTGCAGATAAGTTTATTTCGGACGGATTTAGGCCATTCATATTGGTTCTACATATTTTTCGAAATTTGAATCAACAGACAAATGGGGTTACGTCTAATACTGTAAGTAAAATTTGCTAAATGTTGCAAATAATGACATATTGTAGAAGTTTCGGCATGTTTCATTGCGTTCGATGCTAAGAAGTGCGTCTTTATCCGCATCCGATGATATGCTTTGTCAACAGATCATTCTTGGTAAGTAAATATATTTATTTTAGGTTTATTGGTAAGAATTAAAAATGCTCGTATTAACCAATTTTATGTGAGTGTCCGTGCAAACATAGTGCTTGAAAATTTTTTTAAACCCGAAATCACATTAAACATATTGTTTTGATTTGGAAACTAACGTACTCCTACAAAGCTGCTCATTAAAAGCTTATGCGTATTGCGGATATCGAAAACGGCCGCGTCTTTTAATGCCATTTCTAGATCTTCTTGAGTTGATAGGACTCTGAATTACTTGACCCCGTCTTGAATCTCACTAAATAATACTGATTCCCTAAGAATAGACGTTACGGTTGTATTGTTTATTGCAAAATTCATCGAAATTGTCTGTATTAAACTATATGCAGAACTAAATTTTAGATCGATTGTTCGCAATATTGATGTATCAAGTAGTATATTCTGTCTACGGTAGTATGAAGTCTAATTTAGTTGTGAGATAGAACGTGTTGCGCTTTTGAGAACAAATATATTTGTCAAAATACAGAAACTTACCTTTCAGCATCAACGTCTCTCTCTTCTCGTCTCAACACTATTCTCGACTACGACAGAATATTGGTACTTGATGCGGGCCGTCTTGTTAAATGGGTTCTCCTCAGGAACTGGCAGCACGGCCTGATTCCATCTTCCGTGGGATGATTGTCGAGGCAAACCTTCTGGGTGAAATTTCTGGTCCCAGCAAGAGTAAATAAAGCCGGCAACTATGAAGACCTACTAGCCGCCACCGTTTTCCCGATTGCATTCGCAATCAACAGCTTTTAATCCTCAATTGTCCTGGTATACAATTCCCCGTTTAAGTAAATCCATTTGTCGAAAATATACTCATTAAACATACAAAAAAAAGAAAACGGCCACCCCGTCTGAAGGTGGATGACACGAGGTCGCGTCCTATTGGCGCGCCGTAGACATTGTGCATCCTTCATATCCCGCGATATGTTCTGGTAAATCACCGGGGCGTTACATACTCCCCTCTCAGCATGGTCTTGGTGATAGATGAGAATTAGATCAGTTCCGAAATGAGTTGCGACATGGAAGCGTCAGCGGATGCACGTTTGCTTTAAAAAAGTCGTCACAGAGCCGGATGTTCATAGAAAACGGCCACCCCGTCTAAAGGTGGATGACACGGCGTAAATGGCGCCTTTTCGAACCTGCTATCAGTTTAAAGACGCCTGTCTACAGGTTCAGTAACCCACTACACCGCCAGGGGCTCCAATCTCGCAGTCCAACTATTGAAGCCAGTACATAACGAGTTCCGTCTGAGGTTTTCTAAAGATAACGTTGTCTCAATTTCAAAGATCTGACGCCAGTTTAATCGATAGCAATAAATATCGAAACGAATTTAATACAGATTGATATAATTTCACTTTATTTCCTTACTTGCTTGGACTTTTAAACATCTACAGAGGAGTTCTTCGTTTTTTAATTGATAAATAAACTCTAAATTTCAAGCTGCAAGAAAGATCGATACCAATTATAGAAAATATATTTATTAATTTTTTATTAATTGCTTTGCAAACGCAAATAATTCGGCTTTTCGCCGTCTAGTCGTATAGCATATTATTTATTTGACATGAAGCCTACATTTTAAAATATTTTCACCAAAATGGCCGAACGCAGAAGCCATTTCTACATGAATTCAATAATCACGACGGAGTCTATTTGGAAGCTAAATTATCCGTTCATTTGAAAAAAAGTCGAATTTTATTTGCTTAAACTTTCTGTCTGTGATTTTTGCCTTTCATTATCTTCACCGGTAACTGCTGTTTCAAGACCGCCGACCAGGCGACATGCACGCACTCACTCATTTTTTCTAATCGATGATATTTAATTGGTCGATGGAATTGAACGGTAGTTCCCTACCACTGATTGGACACTGACTAATCGCGGTGTTGGTCAATTTCAACCCGAAGCTCACTTGCATAACTTTATCTGCCCTGCCCACGTCGTATTTTAGTCAATCAACGGTGTTACAAAGATGCTGTTTTGCGATGGATATAAATTCATTAATATTGGTCTTCAAAGTACAATTCGGCTTGCAGTGAAGCTATTTGTTGTGTTCGATATGCCGTAGTTTTGATTGATATTAGAAAAAATATTAATCATCATTAATTCGATTACTCGGAATTATTTTATGCCCATGTACATTATGCAGAAAAACCTTATATTGAAAGATGTTCAATTATTGAACCTATTTTGACTTAACACTTTAAAATAATGCAAAATAAATCTGTCAGATATTAGAAGCTAATTTTGGGAATTAGCATATATAATTGCAATAGGGCCAATGATCTCATATGCTTCAAGAACTTTCACAAATGTGATGCTATGCCAAATCATAAGCGAAAATTTCAGACCTGGAAAAATTAGCATTGTTTGGGAATATGAGATAGTTTAATAAATTCCGTCAAAATGCAAACTCCATTGCATAAATCTCGGATTTTTCGGTCATCCCTGGGAATGCATTTAAGGACATGCAACTGATCGGTAAAACATTTTTTAATCGGTTTTGTTACTTATGCAATTAGTCAGAGGACACGGCAAGTCGACCTTATGTCAATGACTCACCTAAGTGATATACTAATAATAATACGAATTCTTTATTCGTCACAATGATTGGTTTCACATGATCATGTGCACTTACGATGAAGTATTTAAAACGTCTTCTAGTTTTTTAAAATACAATATTAACTGCCATTTTGTTTCAATATTAGAAATAACAAAATTTAACAGAGAATAAAAATAATTGGTTCTGCTTATCGAATACTCAGATCGACGGGTATTTTAAGTTTAATAAATATCGGATCAAAACGTGTTGGTTGAACACGTTGATGTTTTCTTTGACCACAAAAAGCAATTCTCGAGCAATCGTGTCTTGGAAAAGTTCAAGACGTTTCACAACTATTTTGCAAGTTAGATAATAGATTGAAATTTTAAATAAACATCAATACACATGGTAGTTTATTAATAGCCGATTTTCTACTAGCGGAATATTAAACCGTTTTATGAATAATCTTCAAGTTCATCTTTTTTATCTTTTTCAAACTTTAAAAATCCCAAATCGGTTTGCTCGTTTTCGGGGGGTTCAGTAACTTGTCCTTATGTTACTAAAACTGTGTTAATTTTGAAATTTTCTCAAACGAACAAGTCATGTCTGAATTGCTGTTTAAATAAAAATTGTTCGCATTTTTAATGGCCATAAAGAATGTTTACAAATCTCCAGACAAGAAAACTTTTACAAATTTGATACATTACGACATCTGAAGCGAAGAGGTCACACTCGAATAAATTTTATTGTCTTCTTGTGCATATAAGGCAGTTGCACAGCAAAAACTCGTACCCTCTCACCATCATGATATGTTTAAGTCTTCTTATTATTGGACTCCTCTGCTGTCTTCTGAACGGATTGACTCCCGTATGTCTCGAGCCCCGTCTCGATGAAGTTGGCCTTTACATCCACGCACGGTCCTACTTGATCAAGCGAACGCATAAATTGCTGGACACGTTTCATGGCAAATTTAATGTGGACGAATGCTGGGCAGTTTGCCAGCTTATGTATCCACAGACAAATGGGGTAACTACCGAAACTGTAAGTCACTTTACCAAAAACCAAGGAAGCTATTAAAATAATTTTTTTACCCCGAAAGAAAACTGAAAACCCAATTTGATGAGATACAGTAGGCTTTTGGGTACGTTTAATTGGGGAGGAGGTTTATTTAAGACCATATGTCTAAATTTTAGATTCATTGCAACTGCTTCCTTCTGAGACGCGACCAATTTCCGCCCGAATTCAACAATGGCTGCCTTTCCACCTCGAAAGTTCATAAGGAATACGGTAAATTTCAAAACAAAGAAGAAATAAGAATTTGCTCTGGTATAAATATTGGTTCGGGTTAGAAAACGTATATTTAGACACCTTGATGTTTCTTTCTTCAATCCCATTCTTTGTTTTAGTTTTCTTTTGTAACTTGAATTTCTGTTAAAATATGTGTTCTGAACAATGCTTACTTCTTGTCGTTAATGAAAAAAAGTTATTTGTAGGATCAAATTTTTATAATTTCAACCGTCAAAGTTATCGCCGAATCACTGTTAAATAAACCAGGATAGTTTCTTGATTTATAATTTCAAAGCGTTAACATATGCGCCCAAATGCATAATATTAGTTAAATACAATTATTTCCTTCGACTTTATCCTCCAAAATTACGAAATATATTCCACATGTTTTTACAATACAGGTGACGAAGCTCTAACAGAATAAGCTTTCACAATACTAGGTTATTTTTTCCTATTTAAATCATTCGCAATGAAGGCGTTGCATATAGTTTGACCATCTACGTAATAGATGATAGGGACGTTATTTGCGAACAACCGTTTAAAATGTCGAGGTTTTAAAAACATAACGAGAGCACTCCACAATGCAGCCACTATCTACTAGAAAATCAGAGACAAAATTGAAAACAAACAATAACTGTTTGCTTTAACGTCTACTTGTTTTAACTTATTCTGTATTGTGCATTCAGAATTGCCAGTTGTTGTTTAATTTTTATTTATTATAAATTTAAAAGCCAAACGTTTTGAGTCCTCGTGAATTCAACTAAGCCAATACCATTATTAATATTATGAATAATGTAAAAGCTTGGAAGACAAAGATCCAAGTTGAAATGTCTCACAGAAAGCATATTTTAATAAAATTTATGTTTTTCAAAATAATTAATTTCATAAAATTAACTAATATGGTTACTTTTAACTGCACTCAAAGATAAAACAAGTATTATTAGAAAATGCTTAAAAAGTTTTCATATGAATGTGTTTTCAGACTTAGTCGTTATATTGTATGGAACATAACAATAAAATAGGGCATTGTTAACGATTATGATACCGTTAAATAATAACTAATTGCAAAAAACAGAGACTAACCCGTAGAGCATTCTAAGCTCTACTATAAAGACTAGGGTTTTTGTATTGGGTTGTAACGTAGTTAAACATTAACATAGTTCATACAATTTCAACCGTTCTTCTTGTTTTATTGGCAAAATAATTGATTATTACGGAAACTCATTATACGATTCTATTCTGTTTTATATCAGCGTTCACCTCATTTAAATGGTGTTAAATCGATTGAAACTTCGTAAATTAAATACTTGGAAACGAAACAAATAAATTTCAATTATCCACCGCATTCCGCGTAATACTTTCTACCACATTCGAAATAGCACAATACCGAAAGCTACGTTTAAGGGAATAACGGAAAGATTTAATACGATTCTATATAATTTTCTGAATACGCAAAAAAATTATAATTCCAGTGCAAATGAAATTTAAAGGCGCTGTGAACTGATGTTGATTATGTTGAAAGGGCCGGTCGAATTAATAAAAATTAATATTTATTGTATGAATTTTACTGCTATAATCCACATCTTCTTGTTATTCAAAAATGAATTTGGATAACAACTGCTCTGTGGAGAAAGCGCGGACACGGTTTCATCAACGTTGTTGATCTGTACAAGTTTGAAGTAAAAGTGATATTCATAGACGCCGCACGATCGCAAGCGAGATTAATTTGTTATTTAGAGCCTATGACTGTTCCTACATTCTTTTCCGCGTGTAACGAGGTTAACGACAATCCTACTTGCTGAACGGCGGTCTTTGGCTGCTTCAAATCGAGCCTTTATCTTAAACTACGACGGAAACCAATGTCTAACCTCCTACGACCACCGAATAGGGCCTATCTACAATTGCAGCTGAGTTGTCGCCCTCATGTCCGAAAACGCAAGTTTAAGCTTAGACAAACACTTTGACGTTCGCGAACAGACAGAGCAGACACCTCTTGTTCGGGCGTCATCACAGTTGCGAAACTATCTTTGCTCTTAAAAAGTCGCCATAAATTGAAGTCCTTCAGTGATGATATCTTCGAATCGCAGCCATTACGCGTTTGCAAAACCTTCCATGCTTTTAGGGTTTAATTTGTGGTTTCTGTATTCAGCATTGCAGGGCTTAAGAACCATGGTCTGTCTAACACGTTCCAAATCAAGGGAATAATTTCGAGCATCCTTAATAAATTTGATGTTGTTTCCAATGCGGTATGGGTAAAAATTATTGGTGAAGTGTTTTTCTCGTGTAAATGCGTGTGATTGGTGCTTTATTGTGTTTTCCATGCGCAATCATCACTTTTGTTTAAGCTGTTCGATAAGAGAGTGACAATTTATTTGATCTAAAACCAATTCCGACAGTGATTCACAGATTGGTTCAACCTGTCGAAACTACTGAAGCCAGTATATTGCGAGACCCGTCTGAGGTTTTTTAAATATCACGGTGTCTTATTTTTAAAGATCTGACGCCAGTGTAATCTATAGCTAAAAATATCGGAACGAATTTAATAACGATTGATTAAATTCCACTTCATTTTTTTAATTTGCTTGTTAAATTAAAACAGAAAATATGTCTCAAAAAAGTATAATTCTAAATTCTACGGGTCTTCTGTTAATTGATGGAGGCCGTTTTTGGCACATCCACAGAGGACATGTATCGTCTTTGAATTAATATATGCCTAAAATTCAAGCTGTAAGAAAGATAGATACCAAACAATATTCCTAAGTATAGAGAATGTGTTTGTCAAATTTGCATTCATGGCTTTGCAAAAGCATATTATTCGGCTTTACGCCGTTCCTCAATCGTATAAGATGTTGCCTATTTTACATTAAACCGATGATACATAAAAATGGCCGAATGCAGAAAAAAATATCTTTATAAATGCAAAGATGACGAAGGAGTCCATTTGGAAGCTATAGTTTTTTTTCATTTGAGAAATACAAAAAAAAATTGATTTGCTTAAACCTTTCGTTTTCGAAATTTTATTTTTGAATAATTACGCAGACATCGAGATGTCTATTAAGAGGATTCGTTGGCGAAGAATACGAGGTTAGCAGGGCAGAAACGATTATGTTTCGGCATGACGATCGACCAACAGCCCGATGAGTCATCGACAAATCCGTGGTAGGGGGACTCCAGTTAAATTCCATCGACCAATATATTCAAAAATTGAACATACAAGTCGGAAGAGATACCAGTAAACGTTCCTGCAGAAATTGAAATAAGTCTACAGTTTGACGACAAATACCGCATACATTTAGATATCTTCTGAAAGGTGGTACAAACGGCGTTTCTTGCTGTTGAAAGTAAGCTTAACCCGACGATCGGCTCTTGGACTACTCGGATGAATAATCAATCAAATAAATGGTGTTTATCTGAATGCAAAGTAATTTTAGAGACTTCATACATGAAGCCATACAAGACTACGAAAGTTGGAATGGCTTTCTTTTACAAGAACAGAACCAACTTCAGTGGTGGCCAATGAGATATTAGTGTCCACTTTTTATCTGCAGGCAAGTTGGAAACGTGCTTCCTTAGGTCTGTCTTACCACTGCATAGTTGGTTGTCTACCGAAAATATAAAGCAAGGATAACCAAAGCCATTAACGTTGTTCGCAGAACATTGATCGACTGTTTCTTTATTCCAGTTTTATGTGGGTGCCTACATGCTCCTGCAGAGCTTGAAAGTCGTCGAAGTTTTTTTTAAACTTACGCAGACATAAAGATGTCTATTTAGAGGATTCGTTGGCGAAGAATACAAGGTTGGCAGGGCAGAAACGATTATGTTACGGCATGACGATCGACCAACAGCCCGATGAGTCATCGACCAATCCGTGGTAGGGGGACTCCAGTTAAATTCCATCGACCAATATGTTAAAAAATTGAACATCTTTCAATATAAGGTTTATCTTCACTAACCTAATGAGCATGGGCCTAAAATACATTCCGAGTAATCTGATTGGTGATGATTAATTTTTTTCGATTAAAAATCAATACTACGACTTATCAAACAGAACAAATAGATGTACTTACAGCCTAATTGTACTTTGAAGAGCAAACGTAATGAATTTATATCGATCGGAAAATAGCATTTTTATAATGCTGCCGATTTGCAAAAAAATGTATAAAGGAATTTGGCTAGTTGTGGGGAAGTTTGCGGGCTCTGCGAGATTGATTTCGTCGATTCTTTGATTCTTGGTAGTGATTCAATCGACTAAAGTCCGGGTTTATATGGCTGCCTACATGCTCCTGCAGAGCTTGAAAGTCGTCGAAGGTTTAACGACAAATAACGCAGACATTGAGATGTCTATTCAGAGGATCTATTAATGAAGCTTACGACGTTGGCAGGGCAGATAAGTTCATGAAAGTGAGCTTCGGACCAGAGATCGACCAACACTACGATGAGTCATCGACCAATCAGTGGTAGGGAGACTCCAGTTCAATTCCATCGACCAATTAAAAATCATTGATTAGAAAACACGAGGGAGTGCGTGCATGTGTGTTGAAACAGAAGTAACCGGTTTAGATAATTAAAGGTAAGAATCACGGACAGATAGTTCAAGCGAATAAAAAAATTTTTTAAATGAATTGAAACTATAGCTTTTAAATTGACTTCTTCGTGATGTTTGCATTTATAAAGATATGGTTTTCTGCAGTCGACCATTTTGACGAACATTAATATAAATATCCGTTTCATGTCAAATAGGCAGCATCTACCGTCATGATTCATTTCAGTTACTCTTCAAAGTACAATTTAACAGTTATCAAAGCATTAAGTTGTTTTCGATTTACCGTAGTATTCATATATATTCTCAAAAACATTATTCATCACAAATCAGATTACTGGCAATGTATTTTTGGCCCATGATCAATGATCTAATATGCTTTCAAATCAATTTAATAAAAAATGGTAATTATCGACAATTTTAAAGGCGTTAGAGGACAAGGGGAGACGTTTGGTTCTAATATGTTCGTCTGACCTCAGGTCGATTACTCACCTAGGTGATAGACGAGATAATAGATTAGCGTGTCAGAGACTGCCTTTAACGAGCGTATCTTTCAATGCAACTTCGTTTTCGTTAGCAACGAAACTGACATCTCAATTTTTGCGTCTTTTGCCAAATACCTATGCCGGAAAACGTTGGCGCACACATGAAGCCGGATTTTATTTTTGTTTTAAGTAGACCTGTGAATAATAATAGGTGTATCCAAATGACGGTCGCTTGCAAAAAGTTATCTACTTGGAGGGTCTACTTGCCTTTCTTGCTAATTTTCCGCGTTATTAATCCATCGATTTGCGTTAACCTATTATGAAGCTGTTGCCTATGTTAAAGTTTCTGGTCGTCGTCAGCGTAAAAAATTGAATGCAATTATTATTAAGATTAATAAAAAATTAAGCCTTTATGTTATTAAATTTTTAGTGAACAAGCTGGGTCCCTTGTTTCAATCAATCTGGAAGGATGAGTTAAGGAGAGAGTCCTGTGGGGACCTTGACACCTTTGCCTATAAATAAAAACTTTCACCGTCGTGAAGCGCTGCTTGCGATACGTAAGTATAGTTAAATTATTGTATTAAAATGAAAACTCAGATACGTTCATTAGAGTTGCACACTATTGCGAGTGTCAGTTCTTTCTCAACTTCCTTGTCGACTTCCGAAGCGACGAATCAGCAGGCAGCGAAAACTGCGGAAACCACACCAGCTTCAGACAGAAAAAGTACAAATGGCGATCTGTCTTAACAAAACAGGTTCAACAGAACAGTTGGAAAGTGTCGAAGAAGGCGGTTTAGCAGAATTTTGTAGGGCAAACGTGTTTCCATATAGCGAATAATCTACGAGTAGGGTAACGATCGGAGAAATCTTAGGGTTACAGATTTAAACAACTGTTGGTTGGCGACTGATTGTAGAAGCAATCGTTAAGCTCTTAGCCCAGCCAAATCTTTCATTCAGAGGATTCGTGGGACCACATATTTGTGTCCGATTTTTCTCTGTATGCATATCGTAAACGTGCACATTTAGCCCAGTCTTACAACTGCATCGTTGTTGTGGTACCCATTTCCTTGATGGTATGAATGATGGCTTAATCTTCAAATTCGCTGACAATTCCGCGGTTCCAAATCTAGGGGTAGACTTTGTATATATAAGCGACGGGTTTCCGTTTATCTGTGTTGAATGTTTTGCAGGTCCACGTGTTCTGAATAGCCCATTGAAAGAAATATTATGAAAAAAATTGGTTTTCATTATTTCTCGATTTTTAAACTGGCGACAGAGCCGCTTTTACTTTCGTCTAATTTGTTTAAGAAATTAAGAGTATTCGACAAGTGAGATAAAGGATTTTTTCGTTAGTATCCAGTGCTTTTCGTACAAAATCGTAGAAAGCTATTTATGTTGTATGTTTCCTTCGACTAAATGCATCAAATAACATCTCCATTACGTTTGTTATGAGAGTGGTTGTTAAACCTTATATTATACAATTATACAATCTCACTGAGAATAAAGTAAAAGAGATTCCGCAGTATAAGGCACCTTTGTGTCGCTTATCAAACAAAAAACATTGCCGTGTACTGCGTTGCATATGTAAATCTGTTACGAACAGCTTGTTTGGTTGTATTTAAAAATAGAAAGTAACCCAGCATTGATTATTATTTGCTATTAATCGTAAATATTTGCAATTAATGAAGCACAAAGAAGATCTGATCTAGAAGATATGCTTGAACTCAAGATATATTCGAGTACTGTAAATTTCAGCGACTCTTTTGACGGTTTGAAGTCCACACGTGGATCTTTAATTCAATGATTCTGCAAGTTCGATATAACTTTAAAGGAGAAGATAAACTCCTATAACCCTTAAAAATACTCGTTAACAAGAAAAGTAGGAATCATAATAATTGTTTTACTTTAACGGACCTTATACATACTCATATATCGATCTAAAACATAACTATTCTTGATTGAAATTTCACAATTTCGACCATTTACTTAGAAAGGTTCATGTCTGCAACATCGAATGTAAATCTATGGAAAAAAACATGCGTCAGACAGCCCATGCAAAATGTTTGTCCAGATATTTCAAGAAAGGAATCAGACAAACCAGTTAGCACATCATGCACATTTTTACGGGAATATAACAATAACGAGATTTCCATATTATTAAATACTTTTCACACAGGCTAGTTGACGATTTTGCTGTACGCGACAACTAAAGTTTATCTCGGTATTTTAAAGTCGAAAAGAGTCAAATAATGCCGTTGTCTAAGAACAATATAATCAAGCAAAGTTTAAAAGATAGTAAATAAAAACGAAAAGACACAATAACCTTCCGAAGTTCAGAGTTTTACTTGTTGAATGAGTACGAAATTAGGTTAGATGCAATTTCAACTATGGATTTCTGATCAAAAACGCTTATGTTAACTTCCACCAATAAGTAAAGTGGATATTTCGCGATACATTTTCTAATATGGCAACGGAAAATATATTTAACCCCAATTCACGCATTCAAAAAATATTACAAATGCTATCAGTTCTACAACAGCATTCCCTGGAAAAACAAGTAAGTTGAATTGCGCAAAACGCATTTTTTTACTTTTTGTGAAACCTGGTGCCTATATTTGTCTGTGTGAAAGGATGAATGTACATCGAAGTGTAAAACCTTTAACTTGCATTAATTGATCTAAAAGTTGTTAAATTTGGCAAATTTCAAGAAATTTGATTCAATTTTCGACCTGTTAAAGTCTTTTTAGCAACCTTACTTTTCTCTATTATAATCCTTTTAATATCGCCTACATTCGTAGACAAAATATGCAAGTAATTTCAAAATAACCGAAAAAGTCGGAATAAAGTATGAATATTTGACAATCTCTGGATAATCAGTTATAATTTAAACACAACCTGTTTCAGATAAATATTTATCGAAAGTTAAGTACCCTTTTTTCATAGATAAGTTGTTCCAGAAAGACCATAATACTTGGGATTCCTGAATTTCATCCGACATCTTTACTAGACCCTTGCACTATTCTTGTATTGATGAGTCCAACATCTCGGTTTGAGGCTTGCATGTCGGTGCATTTCAAAGCCGAGGGGACACCATTCAATGAATTGACGTCTACATATATACAGACAGGAAAGTTAGGGTGTTCCGCATAGGGGTGTGCGACAGGGCGTCAGCATTCAGATTTAATTTGCCGGGTAAGCTAAAAACATGAAAGTCGAAGCCCACTAATATTTTCTGTCTTCTGCCAACTTGTCTTTGTGGTTTGTGGAAGGTCCGACGTAATTGCAGAGCGGCTTGGTCTGTCCTGATAATTAACTGTTTGCCATTTAGGAAGGCGGCGAACGTTCTCGTCAAGCAAACTTTTGTAAGCAACTCACTGCGTGTAGTTGCGTTGCGTTTTTTTCAAGGCTACGGCCACAGTATTAGATCACGTGCTCCCTACCGTCTTCGTCGGTCGGTGACAGGAAACCACTAATGGCATGACTATAATAGCCGGCTGGATCTTGTTAGGAGCGGACTTTATAAATTGAGTTCGTCGCGGAGATTGAAGGGATTGAAAAGCGTATGTCTCTCAGGCGCTACAAAGCTTATAGTGTGGCCCCTCAAAACGGACTATCGCTATTGGTGTTTAATCAAGAAAATTCAGACGTAAAAGTAATTCTTTATTTGTCCCGATGACGCTTTAACAATGAAGTATTTTAAATTTGTTTAACATTCAATATATCACAATTCAATTGAGAATAAAAATTATTGGTTTCGCTTATTGAACACTCAGATCGACAAGCATTTCGAGTTTAATATAAATCAGGTCAAAACGTGTTAGTTATTGTTCAGGATGAACAAGATGGTGTTTTCTTTAACCACAAACCGCAACGCAATGGTTAAGAAAGTTTAAGAAGTTTTACAACTGTATTGCTAGTAATTTAATAGATTGTAACTTTTAAAAACATCGATAAACATTGCAGTTTATTACTAGCGTATTTTCAACTGGCGGATTATAGCAGTGGCATCATCTTCAAGTTAATTTGTTTAACGTTCTTTTGACTAGAAATATCGAGAAACTGTCTCAAACAACTCCGAACGATTCGGTTCGAAAAGGAATAGTTGCATTATCTTTTCCATAATAAAACTATAGAAATATGGTTACTTACAATTCCAAATCGGTATTTAATTTGAATTCGGAAGCCATCAGCAGGACTTTCATAAATAATTCTGCTAGCCAGACATTTTTATGTAACGCCTCAGGAAAAGTTTTCTCCATCGAACTGGAAAAAGTAACCAGGGCTGGGCTGTAGTGCTTCAAAGACTTTCATCCTCGCCGACGCGCGTGTTACCCAGTGTAGTTGAGAGTCGTCGATAGCCTGTCGCAAAACTTTAAAGGAGTTTCCTGGTATCGGTTTGCAAGTATTCAGAAGGTTTAGTCACTTTTCCTTATGTTACTAAAACGGTGTTAATTTTGAAATATTCTCAAACAAACAAGTCATGCCTGAATTGCAGTTAAAGTTTTGCGCATTAATAACGGCCATAAAAGATGTTTACAAATCTCCAGACAAAAGAACTTTAACAAATTAGATGCATTACGGCATCTCAAGCGAAGAGGTCACACTCGAATAAATTATATTGTCTACTTGTGCATATAAGGCAAGCGAACAGTAAACACTCGTAGCCCCTCTCAATCATGATATGTTTAAGTCTTCTTTTTTTTAGATTCCTCTGCTGTCCTCTGAATGGAGTGTATCCCGAATGTCTCGAGCCCCGTCTCGACGAAGTTAACCTTTACATCAACGCACGGTCCTACATTATCAGGCGAACGCAAAAAATGTTTATCGCATTTAATGGCGAATATCATGTAGACAAATGCTGGGCAGTGTGCCAGCTTATGTATCCACAGACTAATGGGGTAACTACTGACAGTGTAAGTCACTTTTGCTACAAGTTACACAAAAAGATTTACTTTACCAAAAACGAGGAAGCTATTGAGATAAACATTTTACCCCGAAAGATGACTGAAACCCCAATTTAATGAGATAAAGCCCGCTATTCTTTCTGTTGAAAAAAGGATTAACTACTCGGATGAATAATCAATCGAATAAATGGTGTTTATCGGAATGCAAAGTAATTTTAGAGACTTCATACACGAACCCATACAAGACAAGGAAAGTTTGAATGGTTTTCTTAAACAAGAACAGAATCGACTACCGTGGTGTCCGCTTTATATCAGCAGGCAATTTGAAAACGTGATTCCCTAGGTCTGTCGGACCACTGCATAGTTGGTTGTCTACCGAAAATATGAAGCAAGGATAACCAAAGCCATTAACGTTGTCCTTAACCTAAATAACCTCACAACCAACCTATTGACCGACAAACGCGTGGGAAGCTCAATGAGTCATCTACAACCATATTATAGATCTTTAAATGATTCGTAGATTATTATCGGATAAGCTTTTATTTTTCTGCACCAATCAACGGATAAATAAACGATGATAAAAAGAAAACAAACACGAGCTGTATGTTCGTATTAAGACTTCTGCGTTAAATTCAGTTAGAGAATTTGCACATAAGCAAATATTTCCCTTAAAAGGTGTTAATATATAATAATATAATTGTAGTGGCTTTATTGAGGTCACGAGGACCAAAACTTTAAGCATTAAAAAAGGCAGGATAAATAGGCGGGACAAATAGGGAATGACCGAATAGCGATATGCCGCCGTTCTTGTTGGAATTGAACGGTATGGACGGCGCATTGGTCGAAGAGATTTACATTCGGATAAACTGGAAAAGAGGGGATGGAAGGGGTCATTTAATATTCCGGCAGCGATTAATGAGCAGTTTTTTAGGTGGCGTTCAACGATGATTTCTTTGATAGAGAGAATAGGCAGACCGCTAGAAAACGAGATTATTTTAAAAAGTCGATGAAGAGTTAAAAAGTCCGAGCATTTAAGACCGGGGAATTTTACTGGGGAACAATATAAAATCAGGGGAATTATACAGGCAAGCGAGCCAATTAATAGTAAAGCACCAAGAAGATTTAAATATAGTCAAGTAAATATTTCCACGACAGAAAAAATCCTCAAAAAGTATAGAAAATACGTTTTTTTCAATAAATTTAAAAAAAACATATATGGGGACGATGTCTGCCGGTACCACGAGAAAATTCTTATCTTATGTTTCCTCGCTTTTTGGTTTTTATTCCGGGGACGATTTCCAAAGGTTTTTTATGGCGGGAGTATATGGCTACCGACGTGCTCTTGTAGAGAATTAAAGTCGTCGAAAGTCTGTCGACAAATGACGCACACATTGAGATGCCTGTCCAAAGGGTCCATTTGTCACTCGAACGGCGTAAATCACAAGTGAAAGTGAGCTCTTACTCAGTGATCTGCGAACTCGTGGACCACATTGGTTAGTCATCGATCAATCAATGAAAAAGAACCTTCCAAAAATGTAATCGACCAATTGATAGATCGAACAGAACGCATGAATGAGTGCGTGCGTGCAACCCAGCTGGAATGCGCAAAGCGGTGGTAACCGGTTAGCACAAAAGGCGCCTGATTATTAATTTAATTAAAATTTGTATTTGCCATGATGACCAGGAATTAAATTCGTTTAAAGTTGCGTCAAAAGTAATAGCGAAGTTCTTAGTCGCATACACCTGGGCGATATATAATTAAAAGTAATTTGAAGTCGGTTTGCTTATAAGCGCGTATTGAATCGACGTTAAATATCTGAAATCGTCTATCGTCTAATGAAATTTAATTAACTAGTCTGACGTTGTTTTAAATTAAATGGGACAATATTTTTTCCACAAGAATGCCATAAAGCTTAACGATCACTTATCCGGTTGAGCTGTTATTTCTTTCGATTCCAAATAATAACCAAAGTTGAAGCGCTATTTGTAATAATAAGTCAAGTATGTTATGTTTAGTCGGTAGGAAATGGATAGCGCCGGTTTCAACCCACGAATTAGCGGAAATGGCGAGCCTATAATAGCACAATAAATCGACGCTTTTATATGATTGGAAACAAAATGGTCCTCCTAACACTGTCATACGATTTCAAGACCATAAATTTATTAACGAATATAACAAAAAAAATGCATTACTTTGTCCATCTCAAGCAATATGATACATCTCGTATAATAAAAGTCATCTTGATTAAAGTCACTGGACGTCAATATTCTTTGACTTATTGCATTTTAGCTTCTTGTTTTTTTAAATGGTAAAGCTAAAGCAAAATCTATAGTGTAATTTCGTCCACTTGAGTATAATAAGGTTTCTATTTGTGCTCCAAATGCAACTGAATGTGTATTATTAAATCAATTTTGCGAAAACTAGGTTTCTAGGCGATGCAATTCAACTCGCTTAGATTCCTTAGTATTACATTCGAAACCGTATTGTTGCATGTTGGAATTCGGAAATGCACATAAGACTCCTCGAGCTTTTAGTCTAAGACTTCTAAAATAAGTTCGGATTGCCCGATAAATCTGCATCTGGGGGAATAGCCGGTTCAGTATAGAGGACATCAATGAAACGGCAATTTTATTCTTATTCGAATGGACGGTTTAAGGAACGATCTTTGACTGCCGTGACAAAACTCATTGAAATAAAATCGCACGATTGCTTCCAATTACTGTGAATTGGTAGCTTCTAGTTAGTTGTTCAACACGCTCTATTGTATACTTCGACTATAATAACACGGTGACGCAAAATATGTTTTTAAATCAGGTTGCATGTCTCTTATTGCTTCATGTAATCAATGTAAAGTTTAACAAGCAGTTGAGATTGAAATCAAAGGTCCGAACGTGAAGAAATTCTTTATGTTCATTTTGATATGTTGCCAGCAGCATATTTTCGTAAATGTAAGATATTTTGCAATGATCATTCATAATATAGACGTTTGTAATATTTCTTAAACCAATGTGTTGGAATTCGGCATCGCCGATTAATATTCTATTCCGATCGATAAATAAGTTGTCCTCTCACTGGCTTGAATGCTTTTGTAACGAGAGCAAAAGAATACTTTGTAAAACTTGGTTCTCTTTGATAGACGATAAAACATTTCGAACAAGTATTAATAAGTGTTTATGATTTTATAGCCATATTGATCATTCCAATTTTCCTTGATAAGTTGCGTTTGAAGCGATTGATTTCGATCCCATAGAAGTTAAGCGAACGTACAACAGGTAAATAAAATGTAATTGGACGGTGAACGATTCAAGAAATGTTAATAAAAAGTCGTCAGACAAAAGACACTGCCATAACCAAACATGAAGTTTCATGAATCCTCCACTGGGTTGCACGCGCGCATTCGTGCTTTCTGTCCGATCAATTAATTGGTCGATGAAATTGGATTTTACCTCATTCCTCATGACTCAGCTAAGTGGCCTACGAGTTAGCCGAATGGCGGGTCAGACGGCTCACTTTATCGAGCAAGAAGCATCCTAGTCGTAACGAATGGACCCCTTGACAAGGCATCTGAATGTATGCGTTATCTGTCGAAAAACCTTTGACGATTTTCCATCTCTTCAGGAACACATTGCTACACACATAACACCGCACAACAAACAGTCAGAAAATGTCTCCGGAATAAAAACCAACAATCAGAGGAACAGAAGATAACAAGCTTCTAGTTGTTCTGGCAGATCTCTATCCAAGTCTGTGTTTTATTATATTAATTAAGTTATTTGCGTTTTGAAATTTGTTTAAGACTTTTTGCGTTCTCTGTACAACTTTTACACGAGTTTATTATAAACGGATGTTTTTTTTCTGATCGTCATCTTGCTCTATTAATAAGAGACGCAAAACGTATTAACTATACTATATTATGCACGAAAAAATAACACCATAGGATTAGTTAAGATCTTTTAATTAAGCTGATTTCAGAATAATCTAGCAAATATTTAAGTTGAACGATGCTTAATTATATCGCGGGTGGATGACTCACTCGGCTTATGGCGTTTAGGTTGATCTACGGGTCAGGGTGAACAGATTAGCATCGAAACACTCTTATCGCACACATGATATTGGCGACCTGCGATCAGTCGTATTATCTGCTCTAATCTGATACAAACGAGAGAAAACTCTGCTTAGTCGTATTAGACGGTATTGATTAAAGTCACGGGACGTCAATTTTCTTTGACAAACAGCATCTAGATCTTCGAAATTGTAAAACAAAAGCACTATTTATAGTGCAATTCCGCCAACTTCAGTATAAAAAGGTTTCTATTTGTGCTCCGAAGGCCACACGTATTGCTGAATGTGTATTATTAAATCCCTATTGCGAAAACTAGGTTTCTAGCTGATGCAAATGAACTCTTACCCGCTGAGATTCGTCAGCTGTACATTGGAAACTGTATTGTTGCATGTGATAATTCGGAAATGCGCAAAAGACTTCTCTAGATATTCTTCTAAGACTTCTAAAATAAGTTCGGTTTGCCCGATGAATCTGAAACTGGGGCAATAGCCGATTCAGCATAAAGGACATCAATGAAACGGCGACGTTATTCTAATACAGATGCATTGGACGGTTAAAATGACTACCTTTAATTGACTTGGCAATACTAATTGAAATAAAATCGAACAGTTTCTATGAATAAATAGCTTCTTGTCTATGGTTAAACCCGCTCCATTGTATACATCGACTATGCCGACATTCGCAGTTCGACGATTACTTGGAGAACGGCAGCTCCTTGCTTTGGACCCGAAGCACTGATCATACCAGCAGATCGTGTCGTCTTGTTTGCTTGTGTTAACGACCATTGGTGGCTTCCGTTGACGCTGCGAGCGGTCCTTTCTCTCCAGAAAGTTTTGCATTTGGTTACTCAAGTCACGCAACTCTTGAACCTCGTCGTTTGTGAGAGTCTGAAGGGGTCTTGTCACAGCGGCGACTGATAGGTGCACAGGTGAGCGGCGAAAATTCGGTTGGTGTACTCGCCTAACTCGACCAGCGGCAGCGTGGTTGGGAGGGTAGCCAAAGAAGCTCTGAAGACCAGGGGCAGCTTTTGGGTTAATAGGTTGCAAATTATATATTTGCTGACATCTTCGTTCACCGATAAGGCATCCAGGCGCTGCAGCAGTTGCGACGGTCTCTCATCACCCAGTTCCTCATAATTAAAAAGAGCGTTGTAGCGCAGTGTCCTTGTTGTCGCAGATTGCCAAATAAAAGATGTTTTTAGCACAGTGTACGGGCTGTCTGCTGGTGGTGCAACGATGATGTAACGTATACGGGCAACTAGGTCTTCCGTAGGTGACGAAACTACGTAATTAAATTTAGTTTTCTCGGCGACAATTTATTTCGCCGCAAATTTGGATTCCACGACCGAAAGCCATGCCTCTATATCGCTCTTCCGCGGAGGTGGAATTTTAATAGAGACGGTAAATACGTCGAGAGATTTTTCAATGGGATCGTGCATATCAGAAGAAAATGCGAAGCATCTACTATCAAAGATAGTTGGGCATCAGGGCGCGGATTAACCAATAAGGTAACGGCAGCTAAACTAGCCTTCAACTTCATGAAGGCTGCACTCTGTTCTGGTGACAGTTTTACCTGACCGTTTCCGCTGGAGGTCATAGGGGTTAACGGCGAGGCCATCTCGGCAAAATCGGCGATGGAACGTCGGTAAAAATTCAGCATCCCAAGCAATTTTCGAAGCTTACGCTTTGTGGTTGGCTCCGGCTAGTCAGCAACCGCTGTTATCTTCGCGTCCAGTGGTCGAACCCCCAGATCATTTACCAAGTGACCCAGGAAACTAACTTCGAGCCCGTGTTCATCCAGGCGCCAAAGCACCACTTCCAAATGTCGCAGGTGCTCTTCATCGTCTTTGCTGGCTATTAGAATGTCATCGATATTAGCACAACAGAAGTCAAAACCGCGAACAATTGATTCGATGAAGTTTTGAACTGTTTGGGAAGCGTTTCTGAGCCCAAACGGCATCCGTAAGAATTCGAATGATCCAAAGGGAGTTGTGGTTGCCGTTTTCGGGATGTCCTCAGAGGCGATCGGTTTCTTGTGGTACGCCCGGACCAGATCTTATGTGGAGAAAATCTTCTTTCCATGTAGGAACGAGACACAGTCGTGAATGTGCAGCAGAAGATAGCTGTCAGGAACTGTGTTTGCGTTCAGGGCTAGATAGTCGCCACAAGGACGCCAATCCCAAGGTGTTTTACTTCCTTACAATGTGGAGCGGAGATGACTACTTTCTGTCGGACGGGCGTGCCATTCCAAGCTCCATCAATCGTTTGAATTCATTTTGTTCTATGTGTCTCTTTAGTGGGTCGAGATCGCGATAACGCTGAAATGTTGCGTTCCGGTGGTCATTCCTCATGACTCAGCTAAGTGGCCTTCAAGTTAGCCGATTGGCGGGTCAGACGGCTCACTTTATCGAGCAAGAAGCATCCTATGCGTAACGAATGGACCCTTTGACAAGGCATCTGAATGTGTGCGTTATCTGTCGAAAAACCTTTGACGACTTTCCATCTCTTCAGGAACACATTGCTTCACACATAACACAGGACATCAAACCGTCAGAAAATGTCTCCGGAATGAAAACCAACAATCAGAGGAACAGAAGATAACAAGCTTCTTGTTGTTCTGGCAGATCTCTGTCCAAGTCTGTGTTTTATTATATTTATTTAATTATTTGCGTTTTGAAATTTGTTGAAGACTTTTTGCGTTCTCTGTACAACTTTTACACGAGTTTATTATAAACTGATGCTTTTTTTCTGAAAGTCTTCTTGCTCTATTAATAAGAGCCGCAAAACACATTTATTAAGAAATATTATGCACGAAAAATTAATAATATATGATCAGTTTATATCTTTTAATAAAGCTAATTTCACAATAATCCACCAATTATTTAAACTGAACGATTCTTAATAATATCGCCAGTCGATGACTCACCCACCTTATGGCGTGTACGTTGATCTCCTGGTCAGGGTAAACCATTTAGCATCGACAGACTCCAATCGCAAACAGACGCTATTACGACAGTCACACTTAAATGGCATGCGTTAACATTTGAATTAAAAGGTCGCCCATATGATATTTGCGCCCCTAGATCATTCATATTATCTGCTCTAATCTGATACAAACGACCGTATTGATTAAAGTCCCGGGACGTTAATATTCTATGACAAACAAAAAAATTGTTAAACAAAAGCACAATTTATAGTGCAATTCGGCGTACTTGAGTATAAATAGGTTTCTATTTGTGCTCCGAAGGCAACACTTATCGCTGAATGTTTATTATTTAATCCATATTGCGAAAACTAGGTTTCTAGCTTATGCAAATGAACTCAAACCCGCTGAGATTCGTCAGTTGTACATTGAAAACTGTATTCTTGCATGTGAGAATTCGGAAAAACGCTTAAGACACCTCCAGATATTCTACTAAGACTTCTAAAATAAGTTTGGCTTGCCCGATGAATCTGTCACTGGGGCAATAGCCGATTCAGTATAAAGGACAATGAAACGGCGATTTTATTCTAATCCGGATGCATTAGACGGTTTAAGGGACTAAATGTGACTGACCTAACAAAACAATTGAAATAAAATCGAATAGTTTCTGTGAATTAAATATTGGTATCCACTTTTTATCCGCAGGCATGTTGCAAACGTGTTTCTCTAGGTCTGTCTGACACCTGCATAGTTGGTTGTCTACCGAAAATATGAAGCATGGATAACCAAAGCCATTAACGGTGTCCTTAACCTAAATAACCTCACAACCAACCTATTGACCGACAAACGCGTGGGAAGCTCAATGAGTCATCTACAACCATAGTATTGATCTTTAAATGATCAGTAGATTATTTTCGAATCAGCTTTCATTTGTCTGCGCCAATCAACGGATTAATAAACGATCATAAAAGAAAACAAACACGAGCTATATGTTCGTATTAAACCTTCTGCGTTGAACTCACTTAAGGAATTCGCATGGAAGTAAATATTTCCCTAAACATGTGTTGCGAGCCAATTAATAGTAAAGCACCAAGAAGATTTTTATATAGTCAAGTAAATATTACGACGACCAAAAAAATCCTCAAACAAAAAAGAAAAGATGTTTTATTCAATAAATATAAAAAAACATAGATGGGGACGATGTCTGCCGGTACCACGAGAAATTTTTTATTTTATGTTTCCTCGCTTTTTGGTTTTCATTCCGGTGACGATTTCCAAATGTTTTTTATGGCGGGAGTATATGGCTACCGACGTGCTCTTGTAGAGAATTAAAGTCGGCGAAAGTCTGTCGACAAATGACGCACACATTGAGATGCCTGTCCAAAGGGTCCATTTGTTACTCGAACGGCGTTAATCACTCGTGAAAGTGAGCTCTTACCCAATGATCTGCGAACTCGTTGACCACATGGGTTAGTCATCGATCAATCAAGTAAAAGGAGCTTCAATAAATGTCATCGACCAATTGATAGATCGAACAGAACGCATTGATGAGTGCGTGCGTGCAACCCAGCCGGAACGCGCAAAGCGGTGGTTACCGGTTGGTACAAAAGGCGCCTGATTATTAATTGAATTAAAAAGTTGTATTTGCCATGATGCCAATGGATGAAAGTCGTTTAAAGTTGATTCAAAAGTAATAGCTAAGTTCTTAGTCGAATGTACCTCGAGATATTCTACTAAGACTTCTAAAATAAGTTCGGCTTGCCCGATGAATCTGCCACTGGGGCAATAGCCGATTCAGTATAAAGGAAATCAATGAAACGGCGATTTTATTATAATACGGATGCATTCAACGGTTAATGGGACTACCTTTGATCGACCTTACACAACGAATTGAAATAAAATATAACAGTTTTTGTAAATTTGTAGCTTCTTGTTTATGGTTTAACCCGCTTTATTGTATACACCGACTATACCAACATGGTCACGCAAAACATGTTGAACCAAAGATGTCCTCAAAAACCTGACCAAATGTGTATCATAGAATATATTATAATCATTGACGAGGTAGAACTCTTCCAAGGCCCCAAGACACTCGTTATCTTCAATTTCCTTGTCATTTTTGTTTTTATCATTGTGAATCTTTCGACAGTTGGCGACAAATAACAAACACATTGAGATACATCCTCGAATTGATATAATATGAAAGTATAGTAAGAAGAAGATATCGTTCAAAAATCGGAGATAGTCATTTATATAATCTATTTCGTTTGCAGAGTCTTGATAAGCGAAAACCTGAGTTGTTTGTTGCTTCCGAATTTCTCAAATTTTACCAACAGATCAAAAGTTTTTTCTCAACTTCATTAATAGAACCAAATGATCGTTTAAATGCACGCCTGTAAGCCGAAAGACTATAAAGATAAAATCGTCGAGGTCAATTTGACTAATACAACATGCAACTTTTGAACATACCCAAAACAAATTTTATGCAAATCAATTTGATATTAAATTGCAAATAAGGCTACCTATTGTGTCTGCTTTTGTTGAAACGCGTCCTCTGAGTGTTCTGTTCGATCAATCAATTGGTAGATTACATTTAATTGAAGCTTTTTTTAAATTACTAAGCAATTTCGCCGATCAGTGAGTAAGAGCTCACGTTATCGAGTTTATATCGCTTTTGAATTACCAATAGACTCGTTGAACAGGCATCGTCGGTAGCCATATACTCTCGGAGTAAAAACCTTCAGTAATCGTCACAAGAATAAGAAACAAAAGCAAGGGAACCTAAGATAACACGTCTTTCGTGGTACCGGCAGACATCTACACCATCTACGTGTTTTATATATTGATTTATCAAAACATGCTGTGTATAGGGTTTTTTACAATTTTTTTGATTCCCGATCCGTCTCTTATTATCTAAGAAATTAAAGTCACCGCACGTCAATATTATTTCGAAACAGCTATAAAGTCTTTTAAATGGTTAAACAAATGCCCAATTTATTGTGTCATTCCGTCCACTTGAGTATAATAAGGTTACTATTAGCTATGGAGCGACCTCAATTACAGACCACACAAACTCTCTTGGTGCGCACATGCAACCTGATTACAAACAGGTAAGGAGGAGTCCATCGAGAAACCAACGACCGTAAAAACAATGCTCCAGTATTTTAGGATTTTCGGTATTTATATGATTTATAATATTATGTGAGAAATGTATGACCGATGCGACTCATCCAAATCCAGTTGCCACATTTTCAATTAAATTGACATAAACACACACAAGTAGA
The DNA here is from genome assembly GCA_028672205.1 of Proteocephalus fallax. Lineage (NCBI taxonomy): Eukaryota > Metazoa > Platyhelminthes > Cestoda > Proteocephalidea > Proteocephalidae > Proteocephalus > Proteocephalus fallax. Next base: position 10,670 of record JAPUBX010002038.1, on the reverse strand, counting down.
CAATCAGAGATCTGATACTTCGACATCGGAGTGTTATTTGTCGTTTCGTATAACTTATTTTTCGATTTCGATTGATTTGCAACAGTCTCTACTCGTATCTTGATATTATTGTTCTAAGATTTGTAATATTTTTCAATTATAATTAAAAGAGTTGGCAATTAGCATTAATATTAACGCATAAAATATAAAGTTTGACAAGATCCAAGACTTCGGAGAACAACAGGAGTCTTGCGTTGCTAATCAATTCGATCTGACCTGAATATCTGCAAACACGATGTTAGCTTAGTGAGTAATTAACCAAGCGGATCGTTGAATAATTAATTGATTATTTTGCAATCAGTAAGTGAATCAACGATAATTGGTTAACCAATTGATATTAGTTTTTAATACACATGCGCTTCAATGATGAAAAGAATGTATTTGTGAATAATGTTTGATGTAACTTGACAATGTTCCTTAACCGCGTATGCAAGTCGGAATAGATTTCAGTAAACGTTCCTGAAGAAATTGTAATAAGTCTACAGTTTTACGACAAATACCGCATACATTAAGATATCTTCTCAAAGGTTATATCGAGATTAGTCGTCGTGTATTGCTACTTAAATGAAAATCTTGGGCGAACAATGTAAAATAAGGGAACAGTGAAGATTATTTATATTTGTCAGCTGAAACCTAATTTCCTCATAATATGTGTCAGACTGCCGGTTTGATAAAAATGAAATGTTTTGAATGCCTCAAAATTTTCGTTAACAATATGTCTTTATAAAAGCCATTATTAATCTTTTAATCCTTTTTGATCGCGAAGCTCCATCAAGAAATTCGCATGTTTATTGATCTGTCAGGGGGTCAAGAAGGTCATGTTTCTATTGCGACATTGGTCAGAGGTTGAGAATTGTCGTGTTTAATTTTATTCTTGTAAACGGGAGAAGTTTAGAATTTGACATGACACAGTTTTTAACTTGATGAAGAATATTGAAATTTCGCTTTCGATGTTTGCGCACACCATTCTTGTTATTTTTCGCATAATTAGTGTCACGCACTGCACCACAGTTGTCTTAGCTGGTCGAACCACATAATTTTGAAATTATATTTAATGGTCATTCATCTATGCTCCCAAAGGCCCACATCCGACCCCTACACTATTATAATAATCGTTGTATCTTTATTAAGGTCAGAAGGACCAAAACTTTCAGGATAAAACAATAGAGAAGAACAAGTTCTAGTTATGAAAATTGTCTTTAAGTTCCTGCTTCACCTGCTATACCATAAAAGAACCTCATAAAAACTGCGATAATTCGTAGGTTGTGGGTAATTTATGAAAATTGACGCATAACAAATAGTGACCGCTGACTTCAGGGTCGGATAAACCAGATTCGGTTTCTTCAAAACCGCCAAACTTCAAATTATATGCCTCACTATAACAATATATTAAATTAATGATCAATTTTAGTCTATCCCTCGATTAGGTCAATCGAAATACTACACCTTGAATTTATAACAAAAAAATATAGTATCAGGAAATGTTTAAGTTCTTCGATTATTTATCAATATAAATATGTCCAACTAACTCAGTCTCACCACTTTTTTCAAGTGCACGCCAGTTGTATACGTGCATATACCCATCATGTAACACCAGATATATAGATAGGTATAACTACGTTCTATGAATCAAACGATTATGGATGTTTCTCTTATTGGACTGTGTTGTAATTTTTATTTCTCACCTATACACTCACTACTTACACACTATCTCACCGCAATAGCACCGTTTCCTACTCGCGAAAGAAATCTTATTAATCAGATATTCGTGGCAACTTTTTATCTGCAGGCATGTTGAAAACGTGTTTCTCTAGGTCGTTCTGACGACTGCATAGTTGGTTGTCTACCGAAAATATGAAGCATGGATAACCAAAGCCATTAACGGTGTCCTTAACCTAAATAACCTCACAACCAACCTATTCACCGACAAACGCGTGGGAAGCTCAATGAGTCATCGACAACCATATCATCGATCTTTAAATTATCAATAGATTATTTTCGGATCAGCTTTTATTTTACTGCACCAATCAACGGATAAATAAACGATCATTAGAAGAAAACAAACACGACGTATATGTGCGTATTTAAACTTCTGCGTTAAACCCATTTATGAGAATTCGCATAGTAGCAAATATTTCCCTAAAAAAGTGTTGCGAGCCAATTAATAGTAAAGCACCAAGAAGATTTAAATATAGTCAAGTAAATATTACTTCGACAAAAAAATCCTCAAACAGAATAAATAAAGGTGTTTTATTCAATAAATATAAAAAAACAAAGATACCGGTACAAAAAACTTCTTATTTTAGGTTTTCTCGCTTTTTGGTTTTCATTCCGGTGACGATTTCCAAATGTTTTTTATGGCGGGAGTATATGGCTACCGACGTGCTTTTGAAGAAAATAAAAGTCGTCGAAAGTCTGGCGACAAACGACGCACACATTGAGATGCCTGTCCAAAGGGTCCATTTGTCACTGGAGCGGCGTAAATCACTCGTGAAAGAGAGCTCTTACTCAATGATCTGCGAACTCGTGGACCACATGGGTTAGTCATCGATCAATCAATGAAAAAGAGCTTCAATAAATGTCATCGACCAATTGATAGATCGAACAGAACGCATGAATGAGTGCGTGCAACCCAGCGTAAATGCGCAAAGCGGTGGTAACCGGTTAGCACAAAAGGCGCCTGATTATTAATTTAATTAAAAAATTTATTTGCCATGATGCCCAGGGATGAAATTCAATTGAAGTTGATTCAAAAGAAATAGCCAAGATTTGTCGCATATAAATCAATGCTACGACTTATCGAACACAAGAAATAGCTGTACTTACAGCCGAATTGTACTTTGAAGAGCAAAAGCAATGAATTTATATCGATCGGAAAATAGCATCTTTATAATTCTGCCGATTGACAAAAAAAAGTACAACGGAATTTGGCTAGTTGTGGGGAAGTTTGCGGGCTCTGCGAGATTGCTTTCGTCGATCCTTTGATTCTTGGTAGTGATTCGATCGACTAAAGTCCGGGTTTATATGGCTGCCTACATGCTCCTGCAGAGCCTGAAAGTCGTCGAAGGTTTTACGACAAATAACGCAGACATTGAGATGTCTATTTAGAGGATCCATTAATGAAGCTGACGACGTTGGCAGGGCAGATAAGTTTATGATAGTGAGCTTCGGACCGGAGATCGACCAACACCACGATGAGTCATCAACCAATCAGTGGTAGGGGGACTCCAGTTCAATTCCATCGACCAATTAAATATCATCGATTAGAAAACACGAGTGAGTGCGTGCATGTTGCCTTGTCGGCGGTCTTGAAACAGCGGTAACCGGTTAAGATAATGAAAGGTAAGAATTACAGACTGATAATGTTTGCGTTTATAAAGACTGCCATTTCGAGGACAATCATATAAAAATCGGTTTCATGTCAAATAAGCAGCATATACCGTCATGATTCATTTCACTTACTCTTTAAAGTGACATTTAACAGTTATTTAAGCTTTTAGTTGTGTTCGATTTACCGTAGTATTCATAGATATTCTCACAAAACATTATTCATCACAAATCAGATTACTGGCAATGTATTTTTGGCCCATGATCAATGATCTAATATGCTTTCAAATCAATTTAATAAAAAATGGTCATAATCGACAATTTTAAAGGCGTTAGAGGACAAAGGGAGACGTTTGGTTCTAATATGTTCGTCTGACCTCAGGTCGATTACTCACCTAGGTGATAGACGAGATAATTGATTAGCGTGTCAGAGACTGCCTTTAACGAGCGTATCTTTCAATGCAACTTCGTTTTCGTTAGCAACGAAACTGACATCTCAATTTGTTCGTCTTTTGCCAAATACCTATGCCGGAACACGTTGGCGCACACATGAAGCCGGATTTTATTTTTGTTTTCAGTAGACCTGTGATAAGGTTAATCAAAATAGTACACTTTGAACTTAGAAAGTGTTTTTAATCAGGAAATGTTTATGTTCATCGACAGTTGGCGCGCGTTTTGGATAGGGCCTTTCGATGGCCGCCATTTCCTGTTTGCCAAACTTTATATACTTCGTGGGTTAAATTGGCCTTTCTTGCAAGTTTACCACGATGTGACTTCTTTTATTCTTCTTAAATTATTGTGCATTTTCTACGTATAATCGTTACGTCCTGTAACATTTTTGTTTATTCTACATTTTAATGCTGAAAGTTTTGGTCCTCGTGACCTTAATAAAGCGAATATTATTATTATTAGTAATTTATAAACCAGGTTGATTACTCACCTAGGTGATAGACGAGATAATAGATTAGCGTGTCAGAGACTGCTTTTAACGAGCGTATCGTTCAATGCAACTTCGTTTTCGTTAGCAACGAAACTGACATCTCAATTTTTGCGTCTTTTGCCAAATATTTATGCCGGAAAACGTTGGCGCACACATTAAGCCGGATTTTATTTTTGTTTTAAGTAGACCTGCGAATAATAATAGGGGTATCCAAATGACGGTCGCTTGTCAAAAAGTTGTCTACTTGGAGAGCCTTTCTTGCTAATTTTCCGCGTTAATAATCTATCGATTTGCGTTAATCTATTATGAAGCTGTTGCCTATGTTAAAGTTTCTGGTCGTCGTCAGCGTAAAAAATTGAATGCAATTATTATTAAGATTAGTGAACAAGCTGGGTCCCTTGTTTAAATCAATCTGGGAGGATTAGTTTAGGAGGGAGTCCTGTGTGGACCTTGACACCTTTGTCCATAAATTAAAACTTTCACCGTCGTGAAGCGCTGCTTGCGATACGTAAGTATAGTTAAATTATTGTATAAAAATGAAAACTCAGATACGTTCATTAGAGTTGCACACTATTGCGAGTGTCAGTTCTTTCTCAACTTCCTTGTCGACTTCCGAAGCGACGAATCAGCAGGCAGCGAAAACTGCGGAAACCACACCAGCTTCAGACAGAAAAAGTACAAATGGCGATCTGTCTAAACAAAACAGGTTCAAAAGAACAGTTGGAAAGTGTCGAAGAAGGCGGTTTAGCGAACGTGTATCATATAGCGAATAATGTACGAGTAGGGTAACGATCGGAGAAATCTTAGGGTTACAGATTTAAACAACTGTTGGTTGGCGACTGATTGTAGAAGCAATCGTTAAGCTCTTAGCCCAGCCAAATCTTTCATTCAGAGGATTCGTTGGACCACATATTTGTGTCCGATACTTCTCCGTATGCATATCGTAAACGTGCACATTTAGCCCAGTCTTGCAACTGCATCGTTGTTGTGGTACCCATTTCCTTGATGGTATTAATGATGGCTTAATCTTCAAATTCGCGGACAATTCCGCGGTTCCAAATCTAGGGGTAGACTTTGTATATATAAGCGACGGGTTTCCGTTTATCTGTGTTGAATGTTTTGTCAGGACTACGTGTTCTGAACAGCCCATTGAAAGAAATATTATGAAAAAAAATTGATTTTCATTATTTCTCGATTTTTAAACAGGCGACAGAGCAACTTTTACTTTCGTCTAATTTTTTTAAGAAATTAAGAGTATTCGACACGTAGGATAAAGGAATTTTTCGTTAGTATCCAGTTCTTTTCGTACAAAAATCGGAGAAAGCTATTTATGTTGTTTATTTTCTTCGACTAAATGCATCAGATAACATATCCATTACGTTTGTTATGAGAGTGGTTGTTAAACCTTATATTATACAATTATACAATCTCACTGAGAATAAAGTAAAAGACATTCCGCGTATAAGGCACCTTTGTGTCGCTTATCAAACAAAAACATTGCCGTGTAATGCGTTGCATATATAAATCTGTTACGAAAAGCTTGTTTGGTTGTTTTTAATAATAGAAGGTAACCCAGTATTGATTATTTTTTGCTATTAATCGTAATTTTTCTCAATTAATGAAGCACAAAGAAGATCTGATCTAGAAGATATGCTTGAACTCAAGATAAATTCGAGTACTGTAAATTTCAGTTACTCTTTTGACGGTTTGAAGTCCACACGTGGATCTTTGATTCAATGATTCGGCAAGTTCGTTATAACTTTAAACGACAAGATAAACTCCTATAACCCTTAAAAATGCTCGTCAACAAGGAAAGCAGGAATCATAATAATTGTTTAACTTTAACGGACCTTAGTCTTGTCCATCGAACTGGAAGAAGTAACCAGGGATGGGCTGTGGTGCTTCAAAGACTTTTCTTCTCGCCGACGCGCGTGTTACCCAGTGAAGTCGAGAGTCTTCGATAGCCTGTCGCAAATCTTTAAAGGATTATCATGGAATCGGTTTGCAAGTATTCAGAGGGTTCAGTCACTTTTCCTTATGTTGCTAAAACGGTGTTAATTTTGAAATATTCTCAAACAAACAAGTGATGCCTGAATTGCAGTTAAAGTTTTGCGCATTAATAACGGCCATAAAAGATGTTTACAAATCTCCAGACAAAAGAACTTTAACAAATTTGTATACATTACGGCATCTGAAGCGAAGAGGTCACACTCGAATAAATTATATTGTCTTCTTGTGCATATAAGGCAGTTGCACAGTAAACACTCGTAGGCACTCTCAATCATGATATGTTTAAGTCTTCTTATTTTTGGATTCCTCTTCTGTCCTCTGAACGGAGTGTCTCCCGTATGTCTCGAGCCCCGTCTCGACGAAGTTGGCCTTTACATCTACGCACGGTCCTACATTATCAGGCGAACGCATAAAATGTTTACCGCATTTAATGGCGAATATCATGTAGACGAATGCTGGGCAGTGTGCCAGCTTATGTATCCACGGACTAATGGGGTAACTACTGACACTGTAAGTCACATTTGCTACAAGTTACACAAAACGATTTACTATACCAAAAACGAGGAAGCTATTGAGATAAACCCTTTACCCCGAAAGATGACTAAAACCCCAATTTAATGAGATTAAGCCCGTTATTGGGTAGTTTCAATGGGCAGGATGTATATTTAAGACCATACGTCTACATTTTAGATATATTGTCACTGCTTGCTTCTGAGACGTGACCAATTTCCACCCGAATTCACCAATAGTTGCTTTTCCACATCCAAAGTACACAAGGAATACGGTAAATTTAGAACCTTACAATAAATACAATTATGCTCAGGTATTGATATGAGTTCGGGTTAGAAAACTTTGATTTCGACATCGTTATGTTTCTTTCTTTAATTTGATTCCTCATTTTTGTGTTATTTTGTAACTTTTTCTTTTGTTAAAATATGTGTTCTGAACATTGCTTACTTCTTTCCGCTATTGTTAATTGTAATTTGTGGGATTAAAATTTTAAAATGTCAACCGACAAACGGGTTATCGCGTTATCAACAATTAACTACTCTAAACAGCCAATATACATACAGCAGAAGCCCTAGTAATGCCCATGTAGCAAGCAGTCCCAAAAGCCATGCTTCTTCGAGGTGACTGTTGGCTTGATCGAGAATGCCTTCTTACGCCGTTTGAATCAGAAAGACTTATGCGGCAATATCTCGTTTTAATCAACCCTTTTTCCAAAATTGACAACTCGATTGCAAATATGAAATACGATTATAAGAATTCAGCGCGAAGGTTTTTGACTACCTCACGAACGACACCTTAATCAAAAAGAAATATAATGAAGTTAAGCTGGTTTTACGACATAAATAATTGCACAATTGCACTAGAAATAAACTAACAGTAATTTCGCGAATTAGGAACTCTAGCGTCTTTTATTAAACAAGTGCATTTCAGGTACTGCGCGATATATAGGCATCTAGTCACAAATAACCTGGTTGGTATTTTTTAAAATGAAAATTTACCAAGCATTGACTATTGTTCTCTATAATACGCAAAAAATTTCAATGTATGACTTGAAGGTCTATAATTGATCGAGCAGAATTAAAATCTAAAAAAACAGATTTGAAACCATATAAAGGTTGGGGTATAAATCTGCTGAACCCTACAAGATTTCTGATAGCTTACTATTTAAAATCAGGGTTGAATTACAAGACATTCCTTTATATTAGTCTCCAGAACAATTATTGTCTATTGCTCCAGTAGAAGTAATGCAAACTGGATCGAGTGTATTCAAAAACGTTTCCCTCGCTTTTCCTTGTTGACGCGCGTGTTAACGACAGGTTTTGTAGCCTAGTGTAATCGATAGAAGATCGAAAATATTAAAAGGAATTTCATAGAATCGGTCTGATCGTATTCGGAGGGTTAAGCAACTTGTTTGAATGTTTATAACACTTTGTAAATTTTTAAATATTCTCAAATTGTATTGCTTGTGCATAAGGTATTTGCACAGGAACATGTCAGGCACTGTTTCCAGCATTGGTCAACATATCTTCCGCCATGGAATGAGTTCAGCAGATTCTCTATCTGCCTGAAGATCTAGCACGGGTTTATTTGAAGTGGTCGAGTTTAATTGCAATTAATTGATTGTCTGAGGCAAATACATAGACAAGCAAGCAAAGGCAAAAGCAGAGCGTTTGTTAGTAAGCAACACAGACTGCCATTTATATGCAAACAAATAAGAGGTGCGTAAAATAATTGATCAATGAATCCTCTAAATAGACATCTTAATGTGTAAGAAGTTAAAAAACATTCGACGACTTCCAAGCTCTGCATGAGCATGTGGGCACCTACATTAAACTGGAATTAGGAAACAGTCGACCTAATTACTACCAACAAACAAAGGATAAACGAAAAGTATCTCGCAGAGCTCGCAACATTTCCCATGTTTTATTCACAGTCGAATCGTACTTTAAAAGGTAGAATAAAATTTTATATATCAGAAAACAGTATCTTTGTAATACTATCGTTTTACTGAATATGCCGAAAACACAATAAAAATCATCAATTATTTTAAAAAATATGAATAAAGGAACTAGGCTGCTTGTAGTGAATGTTACGAGCTCTACAATAAACCTTTTGTAAATTCTTCGTTTACTCGTAGTTATTCATTCGAATGTTTCTACAGTCTGGTTTTTTTATGGCCACCGGAATCTTTCTCCAGAACTTGAAAGTCTCGAATAGCTTGAAATTAAATAGACATATTAATGTCTTATTCATTGGTGAAGAAGACGAAATTTGCAGGGCATATTTGGTTATGAGAGTGAGCTTGGAACCGCTGATCGGCCAATATCGAGATGATTCGTTTCACTAACTCTAGTATTCATAGATATTCTCAAAAACATTATTCATCACAAATCAGATTACTGACAATGTATTTTTGGCCCATGATCAATGATCTAATATGCTTTCAAATCAATTTAATAAAAAATGGTAATTATCGACAATTTTAAAGGCGTTAGCGGACAAGGGGAGACGTTTGATTCTTATTTGTTCGTCTGACATCAGGTCGATTAGCTTGTATTAGCTTAGCAGACAGATCCAAATTGAAATTTCTCACAGAAAGCAGATAATAAAACAATTTCTTTTTTTTTAAAATACGTTATTGTATAAAATAAACAAACATAGTCACCTTCTACTGCAATCAAAGATAAAACTAATATTATCGTTAACTACTTCAAAGGTGTTTATATGAATGTGTTTTCAAAATAATTTGTTGTATTGCATAGAACATAACAATAAAATAAGGGATTGTTAACGATTATGATGACGTAAAATAATAACCAATTGAGAATAAAGAAAGACCAACCGCAAAGAGCATTCGAGGCTTCAATTTAAAGAATCTGGGTTTTATATTGGGTTGTTAGGTGGTAATACGTAAACACAGTTTATAAAGTTTGAACCGCTCTTGTTGTTTTTTCTGGCAAATAATTAAGTTTAATGGAAACTTATGATACGATTCTATTACGAAATAAGATATAAATCTTATCTGTTTTCTATCAGCGTTACCCTGATTTTAATGGTGCTTAATATATTTAAACTTTTTGTCATAATCACCTAAAAATGAAATCATCGGAAAACGAAAAAAAAATACATTTTTCACACTTCTACAGCATTCTGTAGTAGTTTCAGCATATTTCATTTCGTTTGATGTAGAGAAGTTCGTCTTAATCTGCATTCGATGATATGCTTCGTCAGCTAATTCTCTTTGGTAACATTATAGATTAATTTCAGCTGATTAGTCAGAATTACAAAAGCTCGTATTGACCAATCTGCTGATTGTTAAAAATTGTGCCTTAAAATTAAATAATTTAAGCCCAAATCACATTAAACATACTGATTTGAGTTTGTAACCAAAACGTACTCCTCTAAAGCTGCTGATTAAAAAATGATACGTACTGTGGACAATCTAAAACAGCTGCGGCCTGCAAAAGCGAATTTGTTTCCGTAATAAAGGCCATTAAAAAAACATATATATACAAAGTCAATATAAGATTTTCCGAAGAGTTAACCTTTGACGACTTTTCGTCCTTTCAGGAACACATTGCGACACACATAAGACCGGGCATGAAACCGAAGATAACAAGCTTTTTGTTCTTCTCACAGATCTATATCGAAGTCTGTTGATTTTATATGATTTTAATTATTTGCGTTTTTGGATTCTCTATATATATTTTACACGAGGTTTTGATAAACAGATGTTTTTCACTGATCGTCGTCTTGCTTTATTAATTAAAGACGCTAAACACATAAATAAGAAATATTATGGACGAAAAATTTATAATATGGTATCAAATAAGATCTTGGAATC
>JAPUBX010002036.1:0-20034 GCA_028672205.1 Proteocephalus fallax | reverse complement strand
CTAATAGGTTCATCAAATGGGTAGACACGGGGGCTGCTGTTGCCATGTGTTGTTTAGGATTGAAAAAGTAATTCGTCTTGTTTGTGGTGAGTCTATTTTTGTTGAGTCACTTAAACGAAGCCAGATGACCGCTTATTCTATTAAAATGGAATTCAACCCATCCATGTTTCATGATGCGGGTGATTGCAGCAGTGTTATCCGTTGTCTTTATTCTCCTTGTTTGGAGTGAATGCAACCCTTTTCTCTCCGTTGTGGCGGCCATTTTTCACAGCCAATCGACTTCTTACAACCAAATTGCGGTGAGGTTTCTGTCCTGTCTGTGGTTGTTGCATGCAAAAAAGGAATATCTTGATGGTGCCAGTTTTTTTATGGAACCCGAAAAAGGCGATTAGACGATGGGTGGACACTGCTGTATCTTTGAAAGTGCACAAACGTTCTTGTTTCATTGAGACAAAGCCTGAGTCGGTGTGTGTGCATGAAAAAACATGTATGAATGGTAGATGATGGAATGCCATTTGCCATTGATTGGCCAATCGTGTGCAAAGCTGCCGTGGGCGTTCACGCATTAAGGAATTTAGTGAAAGCCTGACGTTTGCCCGAATAGAGAATGTATTGCAAAGGTCATTCGAATCATAAAACATTAAATAACTTCAAATTTTATGGAAACTATGAAGACAAACTGTAAATTATATTCTTGAGGAGAATAGACGTATGCCATGCCAAGATTAAGCTAGACCTGGCGTGGAGACAGTCGATGATGGTCGACAAGAAAGTTTAAAGTCATATTCTTCGGTAGAGCTGTTGTTTTTCAGCAATGATCAATCTCTTTTTTTTATCATCACCGTGTCCACGAATGTTGATTTGGCTAAAACAAACGTCAAGTTCTATTACTTTATGGAATTACTATTCTAAGAAAGTAAGATCTATAGAACTGAAGAATATCGACAATTTTTTAATTGCTGACGATGTGAGACTTTTAAAATACGCGGATGACTTGACTTTATGCCATTCATGCAAGACGGATGGTGATTCTCAACAGCTCGGGCAGGCAGTCACTGAGGTACTCGAGCGGTCTTCGGAGAATGGTCTTTTGCTGAATGCACCAAAATGCATCTACATAACATTTTCCCTGACAGCCGCTGTTGACACTCATGAAATCCCTTCACTGCATAATTTCGCTTCGAGCTCAAAATCTTAATTGCTAGGCGTTATTTTTAACAGTCGGTTATCATAGAGTGATCATGTGGATGCCGTCTTTGGTAAATGCCGTCGCCTCTGCTTCCTAGTTCGCCGGTTCAGGAGACTTGGCTTAAGCTCTAGCAAAATATAAAAAAATTGTCCATGCTTGTATAATTCCCCTTATTGTATATTGTTCTCCAGTAATTTTCCCCGGCCTCCAGTGTTCTGACTGTTTAACTCTTCATAGACTTTTTAAAATAATCTCGTTGTCTAGTTGTCTACCAATTCTCTTTATTCAAGAAATCATCGTTCAATGCGACTTCAATAATTGTTCACTAATCGCTGCTCGTATTTTAAGTGACCCCTCCTATACTGTTTATTCTAGTTTATCTGAATGTAAATATCTTCGACCAATGCGTAGACTATACCGATGGCGACGGAACCTGGCGCCTCTGTGTCGATTATCGGAAACTGAACAGCCAAACCGTTAGGATGGCGACACCACTTCCCAAGCTTAGGGACATCATGGCAAAGCTGGGGGTCCGCCGTCTTCCCAACGCTGGACCTAGTTAGCGGGTACTGGCAGATTAGGGTCAATCCGAAGGATCGCCACCAGACAGCCTTCGTGACTCCATGGGGGCTGTACGAATTTAACTTCATGCCCTCCGGACTCACAAACGCCCAAGCTCTATTCCAGGGAGCCATGCATTTCCTATTTAAGGGCATTAAGTTCGCGTCTGCCTATATAGACGACATCATTGTGTTCTCGAGGACACGCGAAGACCACGTACGGGACCTCCGGGAAACACTCCAAGTAAAACCCTCGAAATGCAAGTGGTTCCAAACCACCGTCGGATACGTCGGGCATCTAATCTCGGCGGAAGAGTTCACTGCAATTTCGGAATCGGCGGTGCTCGTACTCCATTACGGCCGGCCAACGAACGCGCGGGACATCCGTCACTTCCTGAGGTTCGTTACGTGGGGGCAGGAGCAGCAGGAAGCCTTCGATAGACTCAAGCAAATATTCAGCTGCCCCCCAGTAATGGCCCTTCCGGATTTCGAACGGGAGTTCACGATCAGCGCGGACGCGTCCGACACCGCGCTGGGGGCCGTACTCGAACAAGAGAACAAAGGAGCTTCCGTCGCGATTCGTTTCGCCTTACGAACATTGAACGCAGCTGCGCGGAATTATTCCGCGACCGAGCGCGAGTGTCTCGCAATAGTCTGGGCCATAAAGACGTTCGAGGATTACATACATAGGCGACGGTTTACAGTGGTCACGGACCACAACCCCCTGGTGTACCTGCACAAATCCAAGGACGTCCACCACCGTATAGCACGGTGCTGATGGCCCTCCAGCGCCACAAATTCGTACTGCAGCACCGAGCGGGGTCGCCGACGCGTTATCCAGGATGCCCTCCCCGGACGATGGCAAAATGCAAGAAGACCGCGCGGGTTCAAACGCCCCGGATACCACAAATGAGTCGGACCCAGGACCCCACTTAACCGGCTTAGCTCACGCTGAGACAGAGTCCACCGAACCGATGGTCCAGTCCGTGGAAGAAAGCCTAACCCTGTTGTACGACACCGTAGTCGGCCGCTTATAGAGCGAATCCGTCAAGGAACTTAGCGGACATTCGAACCGGGTAACAATGGGGCACCGCGAACTCCAGAGCCAAGTAGATTTATTCTACCGACGATACAAGTTCAAGGACCAGCTGGGGGAGCAGATCTTCGTGCCTCCGACCGTGCGAAAGGCGGTACTAGCTATCATGCACGACCAGAACGGACACTACGATTCCGCAAGGACGCACGACGCTGTCCGTGAGCGTTTTTTGGCCCGGGTACCTTCAAGACACAAAAAAATACGTCAAGAAATGCCGCAGATGTCAGGCAACAGCTAAACGAGGTGATAAGATACCCGTTTGCCCCCTCGAACAACGAAAGCCTAACGAGTTCGTGGAATGGGACATTACGGGACCGATTAAGGACCCCGACGGTACTTAATGGTACATCGTCACGAAGCTGGATCTCTTCAAAAAATGGGTCGAGGACAAGACCACAACGGACACGTGCGGGGCCGAGCTGGCCGACATACTGTGCGACGAATGGTTCTTACGCTACGGAGCTCCTAAACAACTGCACAACGACCGGGGGGTAAACGTGAACGCACCGCAGATAGAAGATCTCTGCCACTGATTTGGGGTTCTCCACACGAGGACGCCCTCATACAACCCCGAAGGGAACGGGGGGGTTGAAAGGTTCCATCGCACAATAAAGGACCGAATTACGAGGATCTGCGAAGACGGTTCGTTGAACTGGCGAGAGATGCTGGCAGAGGCACTCTGGGCCTATCGAACGACAAAACACAGTACGACGCGCCACAGCCCATCCAAGATCCAAATTGGCGTGGACTCTGGCTCGGAATTGACCAAGGGATCCAGCGAGTCGAAGAGGACTCGCTCGGAAACGGCGTGCGTAGACCAAGGGCTGTCCTGGAGGCCCGAGCGACGCAGAACAGTATATTCGAAGCCGAGCGCAAAAACTCCGTGAGCTGAGTCCCAGCCGTCCGCGTGAAAAGGACCTACAACAAAACCAGGAAGGTTAGGAATCGCGCGTGCAACACGAAACTCGACGACCGGTGTACATCAAACGCTCCACCGAAACGATGTGACGGGTTTCAACAGGCTGCCTGGACGAGGGAAGCGAAAAACCACCAAACCTTTACGACTGGCGGACTACGTAGAAAGATCGTCCTCCGGGGACGTAAGCGAGGGGGGCGGTGCATAGATGAAGGGGAAGGTGGTATTCCGGACGCAACAATATAGATTTTTTTTATATTGTACATATATATATAACGCATGCTTTCCCCTACAGGACAAGTAAACGCCATCAAGGTCGAAGACGTGGGAGACCGGGGATCCCCTTTCGAAGAGGAGGCCGAAGAAAAATGATTGGCGAGGAGATAACAATGGGGGGGGTCTCGTCTGAGGGGAAGTGATGTAGACGAAAACCCTTCTTTTAAATTATTAATAACGTTTTGTTAAAACTTCCAATAAAATTCCAATCGTTTTGTAGCAGTTGGTTTTTAGTCTCGAATAATCGGTTTTTGTTTAAATGGAACCCAAATGATATCGAAACGACGCGGAGATCCGAAGCGCGCCACCCAGTTATGCAGGAAAGCGAGAACGACCGTTTCTTCGCCGATGCCCGCTAGCGGTATGACTTCGCACCAGCGTGTGAAGCGATCTACACAAGTCAGCAAGTAGCGGAAACTTCTGGACGAAGGCAGCGGGCTGACTAAAACCACTAGAACGTGGCTAAACCGCGCGTCGGGAGACACTTTGGGCGTTATTCTGAATTTAATACGGCGGTTTTGTTCCACATCACTTCTCCCTCAGACAAGGCCCTCCTCCTTCGCCGCTCAATCCTCGTCGGAGTCTTTGCCTGGACGTTTTCCGGGTTTCCCTCGGCTTCGACCGTGACGAAGTTCGCTTGTACTGTAGGAAAAAGTATGCGTTAGGGGAGTATGGCAAAGATAAAAAAATCTGTTTCGTTGTGCTTATTTGTTCTACCCTCCCTATCTGGGCCCCCCACCTCCCCCTTTACTCTACACCCCGCCTCCGTCGCTTTCGTCCGCGGAGGAAGATCCTTCCACGTAATCCGCAAACCGTAGGGGTTTGGTTGTCTTCCGCTTTGCTCGTCCCGGTAGGCCGTTGAAAACTTTAACGTCGTTTCGATGGAGCGTTTGGCGTACACCATTTTCGAATTCCACGACTACGGTTTCGGGTTGCGGTGTTTCGATGACCCTGAAAGGTCCTATCCACCAGTCGTCGAGTTTCATGTTGCGCGCGCGATTCCTAACCAGGACCAACTGGCCGTGGTGTAGGTCGTTTTCCCGCCGCTGGCTGCGACTCAGCTCCCGGATCTTTTGAGCTCGGCTTCGAATATCCTGTTCCGCGTTGGCCTGGGCCTCTGGGACAGCCCTTGGCCTGCGCAAGCCGTCCACCTGCGATATCTCTCCGGCCCTCTGGATTCCCCGGGCGATTCAATGCCACGGTGTCCGTCCCAGTTGGACCTCAAACGGGCTATGGCGCGATGTGCTATGTCGGGTGGTCCGGTAGGCCCAGAGTGCTTCGGCAAGCCTCTCTTGCCAATTTTTCGAACCGTCTTCGCAGATGCTCTTGATACGGTCTTTAATCGTCCGGTGGAACCGTTCTACCCCCCCGTTTCCTTCAGGGTGATATGGGGTCGTCCTTGTATGGCGGACCCCGAAACGGTTGCAGAGATCTTGGACCTGCGACGCGTTCAGATTCGCCCCTTGATCGTTATGGAGTTGTTTAGGGGCTCTGTACCGGACTAGCCACTCGTCCCACAGTATATGGGCTAACTCGGCCCCGCACGTGTCCGTGGTTATCTTGGCTTCGACCCATTTTGTGAAAAGGTCCAGCATCGTGACGATGTACCATTTGGTGCCATCGGGGTCTGTTATCGGTCCCGTGATGCCCCATTCCACGAACTCGTTGGGTTCTCGTGGTTCGAGGGGGCAGATGGGTATCTTCTCGCCTCGTACGGCTGTAGCCTGACACTTGGGGCAATTTTGGACGTTTCTCTTCGCGTCCAGAAGGTATCTGGGCCAATAGAAGCTCTGGCGGACGGCGTCATGCGTCCTCGCGGTATCGTAGTGTCCATTTTGGTCGTGCATGGTATTAAGTACCGCGTTTCGCACGGTCCCAGGCACGTAGATCTGCTCCCATTGCTGGTCCTTGAACTTGTATCGTCGGTAGAATAGATCTCCCCGCCCCTGGAGCTCGCAGTTCTTCAATTTGACCGGGGTTGAATGTCCACCAAGTTCCTTGACTGATTCGCTCTGCAAGCGGCCCATTAGGACGTCGGGCAACAGGGACAGACTTTCTTCCTCGGACTGCACCATCGGTTCGGTTGACTCTGTCTCGGCGTGAGCAAGACCGGTGAAGTGGGATCCTGGGTCCGGCTCGTTGGTCGTATCTGGGCCTATAGGGCCTGCGCGGGCTTCTTGCATCTTGACATCTTCCGTGTTGGTCATCCTGGACAAAGCGTCGGCGACGACGTTCAGCTCTCCCGCTTGGTGCTGTAGCCTAAAGTCGAGGCGTTGGAAAGCCATCAGTCACCGGGCTATGCGGTAGTGGACATCCTTAGATCGGTGTAGGTACACCAGGGGATTATGGTCGGTTACCACTGTAAACGTTCGCCCGTGTACGTAGTCGTTGAACGTTTTTATTGCCCAGACGATCGCCAGACATTCGCTTTCGGTCGCGGAATAATTTCGCTCGGCTGCGTTCAGAGTTCGAGAGGCGAAACGAATCGCGACGGGTGCTCTTTTCCTCTTCTGCTCCAGAACGGCTCCGATGGCGGTGTCGGACGCGTCAGCCCTGATCTTGAACTCCTGTTCGAAATCCGGAAGAGCAATTACGGGGGGGCTGCTTACGATCTGCTTGAGCTTGTCAAAAGCTTTCTGTTGCTCCTCTCCCCACACGAATTGAACTTTCTTCCGCACATGTCGGTTTAAAAGTTCGGCTATTTCGGCTAGCTTATCAATGTATTCTGAATAGTACGTAACGAACCCCAAGAATCTACGGATGTCCCGTACGTTCGTTGGCTGGCCATATTTGAGTACGAGCGCCGCCGATTCGGGAATCGCCGTTACCCCTTCCGCCGAGATGAGGTGCCCGACATATCTTACGGTGGTTTGGAACCACTGGCATTCCGAGGGTTTTACTTTGAAACCGGCCTCCCGAAGTATTTGGAGGGTTTTCTGAAGGTGGCCTACGTGGTCTTCGCGCGTCCTTGAGTATATGATGATGTCGTCCATGTAGGCGGACGCGAACGGAAGCCCTTTAAATAACGAGTCCATGGCACCCTGGAATATAGCAGGGGCATTTGTGAGTCCGAAAGGCATGACGTTAGATTCGTACAGCCCCCATGGTGTCACAAAGGCTGTCTTGTAACGATCCTTCGGATTAACCCCTATCTGCCAGTAACCGCTGGCTAGGTCCAACGTTGTGCAGACGGCGGACCCTCCCAGCTTCGCCATTATGTCCCTCGGCTTGGGGATCGGGGTCGCGACCTTCACGGTTTGACTGTTCAGTTTTCGGAAGTCGACGCAGAGGCGCCAAGTTTTGTCACTCTTCCGCTGGAAGAGCATTGGCTTGCGTAAGGGCTCACGCTCGGCTGTATGACCTTCGCGAGTAGCATTTCGTCGATCTGGCGCTTGAACTACTCCTGCAATGCATACGGTATCGAGCGATACGTGTGGCGGAACGGTTCTCCGGTCGTGGGAATATCGCACCGAAACTCGTTAGCGCGCCCTAGTTCGGCCGTAGACAGGGCGAACGTGTCCCTGTATTTGTCAAGAAGGTTCAGGACTTCCTTGGTCGCTCCTGGGATCTCGATAGGTTTTGCGTTCACCCGGTTCCTGGGCTCTGCGTCGGCAATGTCGAAGGTGACTGTACGAGTTTTACAGTTCAAGAGGGAGGCCTCCCTCTCGAGATAGTCCAACCCCAAAATAAGATCGTCGTTAAGACCCGGGGTCACCACAAAATCCCACGTGTACCTCCCTCCCTCGTGGGCGAAGCTGACCGTTTCAACTTCAAGGCTTTTATGCGGGGGTTCGATAAAACCTTGGAGGGAAACTCGACTCGCTCGTCGGCTGCTGGCTAAGGCAGCGATCGGAATAGAGCACAGGGACAGGCTTGATCTTGAGTCCGCGAGCCCGTCTACTTCTCTATTCCCTACCCTTACTTTTATAACTATGGAGTCACTTGGTCTGGGACCTACTGAGTAAACGGTTATAGGTAGGTGGGGTGACTTACGTGACCTGGGATCCGGCCTCGTCGAACAGTCTCGCTGGACGTGGCCTCTGCGGTTGCAGTGGAAGCACCGCCTGTCCACCGGCGCCAATTGGTCCCGTCTGGTTTCTTCAGGTGGGGGGAACTGGGGTTTTCGAGAGGGGAACCACGGCACACTTGCGTCCTATCTGGGTTGGACTTGTCGAAAAAGCGGGGAGTTCCGAGAAGGGAATTGCGGAACGTTTGCTTCCAATCTGGGTTGACGGGCGAACAGAGAGTTTCGTGACGGTAGTTGCGGCGCATTTCTTCTGGCCACCTCGAGGAACTCTTTGAATATCTTGTGGCACAGCCGCTTGAGTGCCGTGAGGTCAGAGGGTGGTTCCCGGGGAAGGTGAGCACGCATGCCAGGCCAGATTCCTTTGATGACGGCGCTCGCCGTCGAACTGTCTCGATAGAAACCTTTTGGCTTGATCTTCCTCACGTGTTCGGTAACTTGGAAGAAGAATTGGACCGGCGGTTCATCGAACTCTTAACGTAGGGTGAGGCACGCCGCAAAATCGCCTATTGAGCTTGCCTCAGTCGTCCCGACCAGCGCGTCCACTGATAATTCAAGGGAGAGGCCCAGGTCTAGAACGTTTTCCCAACAGTCCCATAGGCTCGCGTCCATCTTGCATTCGATCATCTCTCGCAGTCTCTCTTCTCCGTGTTTTCGGATATTGTTCTCCGTAACAATCCAGGGCAGTTCGATGTTTGCGTTTTCGATCGTGAACTGCGGAACGGCGCTAGTTGGTTCTTGTGGGCGGGGAAAATTGATCCCGCCGTCGCTGTCACCAGTATTGAGGGGAGGAGACATATCGCGAGAGATGGGGATACAACGAGCGTGGCGGGGGCTGAGGTTAATGCGGTTGAGGGAGCACGGTCGCGGGAGGGTAAGAGTGGTATTCTGGTTTTTCTCAGGTTCCACAATGGGGTTACACGATAAGTTAATCATGTTCTGCCTCAGGTCTTGATTCTCCAACTGAAGTTTCCCGACAGCTCTCGTCAGTTCGCTGACGCATTCCTTGAAAGACGGCGTTTCGTCTCCTTCAATATTCTCGTCGACTTCTTCACCGACTCGGCCATCACTGGCAGGATTTTCTTAGGAGTCTTCGCCGTCGTTCTCCCCATTTTTCTCAAAGTAAATCTGAAAGGGATTAATAAAGGCCGAAAACACACCGTACGTTGCACGTCGATATTATAAGTCCGTGAGTAAAGCGCAGCTTGAGTCCGTTAAAACAAAAACCCTTTGTCCGTATTAAAAACGACCATTTATAAAAAATGATTGGGATTCATGTAAAAAGTTTATTAATAACGTTATTTTTAATTTAATAGGGCGGTATTGTTCCACAGGGCATACACTGTATTTCTAAGAAATTCCGCTACCTACGATAGGTTTCCTCAAAATGTTGAATTATTTGTGATTCGCAATTGTGGCATCCTCAATACGTGTGTCCGATGACCACATCGTTCTATAAATAGCTGATTTAAAATTCTTCGATTATGTCTGGATACAAGTTATTTCTCGCCGTATTAATAAAGTAATTAAGACAACAATGCAACTTTACGCATTTACAATTGAAAATCGCCGGCCAGGCTAACGCTCACATCCATCAAAACGCCTTAGTGAAAGTTCTGTTCTCATATCGCTCGTAAGGCATATTCCTCGTTCAAACTAAAACGGTTCTTCAACAGTGTCGCATAAGACAGGGGTTAAATTGACGATTAAAGTCTTTGAGACACAACCTAAGAGACGTACATTTCAGCAATGTCTAGTCTTATTTCCATCACCATTAACTGGCCTACAGACATGTTTTATGGCATGCTGCAGTTCTATTTTGAACATGGCCTCTCTGTTAAACATATACAGGCAATTCACATCACTGGAGTCGTCACTACCGATGTTCAAAGTGACAATGCAACGAAAGTGGTTCTAAAGGGAGATGTTTCAGAAATTCATGGACGCAACACTTGGTAAATTGATTTGGGTGTTTGCTGTTAATTTATTTCCTTCAATAACAAGACTAATAGAAGTCCTTTGGGTTTTCAGATACCACGAACCGAGACCTTTGGGCATTATGAGATTTGAATCGTGTGATATTTCGCTGGATTTAGCCTGCCACAACGACATCAGTTGCCTGTGAATTATTCCGAAGGTCATGTGCAGCAGTTTCACGCGTCGGGTCAGCCGCAGTTAGGACTACAAGAAGTCAACGTTGAAATCCGCGTGGGTCCTGATTTCTATGAGGACGAAGATCTTTGGTCCACACTGACGCCGTATGCCGCAACAACCGTCAACAGCGCATGCTGTCACCTTAACGTGGATAAATAAAGACAATATAGACGACACTTGGCCGGCCCCGTTTTTTACCACGACACGCCCCACGTGTGTCCAGACAGGACTCGCCTGCAACAGACGAAAATCATCGCGCCTTGTCGGCGTTTTCGGCCGAGATCGGGTCCTAACTATTGTTTGAATAATAAACAATATTATTCATTCCCGACCTTCGTCTTTGGCCATCGTGCCATTCTGATCTTTGGGCCACGAAGTCTTCGAATCACCATATTGGCGAGCATATCATGCCCGGAGCAAATCTTCTGATCTACGATGATGGACGTAATTTTTGAACATATTCATCAAATTTTACATTTTCGAACAGTTTTGCCCATGTCCTTTTGTGAAAAAAAAGGCCGCCATAAAGACGACGTTCTCACTAAAATATATTTTCATTACCCATCTGCGACTGCAACAGGATAATATTTCACTGTGAACTTGAAAGTGCCCTACTTACTTTCTTCGACGGCTTTGTTTCAACTCGACCGCCAGCCCGTCTACGAAACATACGACTCGCACCGATCGACGCAAAAGTCAGGTTATATTAATCCCTTCATCTTCAAGCCATGCTACGACGCATACGACTTGCATCAATAGATAGCGAATTCCACGTGAAGTAACACTCTTCATCGTACGCGAGGGCGAATTCTGCGTAGATAGCCCTACAGCAATAGAAGCCCCTTTCTCACAATTATATGCTACCCTCTACCACGTTTTGTCAATCCGAACGCCAACCATGCTACGACGCATACGACTCGCATCGGTAGACACGAAAACCAGGCTACATGATTTTCTTCATCTTAAGCTCAGACAACGATAGAAATAGTTTTTACAATAATGTACCATCCTCGCCCGATTTTGGTCAATCCGAACGTCAACCCTGCTACGATGTTATTCTTGTCTCGATTAAGAGTTTTGTTTTAAATAGAACCGCAGCCGTGCTGAAGCGCGGACGTTTTGGGATCGTCGATTACGCTATCATGAGCTTTGCGAAACCTTTTATACTCCGTTTTAATAACCTTTCTATCGAGAAAAAATTGTGAAGTTAATCAACAGACGCCGCAAAGGATCCAGCCGAAATGGGCCGTTTCATTCAGAATGTCGACTAGTGAACGACGACCGCCTCACCGCCCCACAGTCAATGAGGACGATGACAAAACCCTTTCAAAGATGGACCATCTCTTTGAAGTCGTTTCCCAACTGGCAATTTCTGTGTCAGCACGTCAGAACGAGATACAGAATAATGACGAGCCGTGAGTTATATCTACCTCGGCTAAGGACAGAGAGCCGATGCCCGTTACCCCTGCTCCTGAACAAGAGCCGACGCCGTACACCCCGACTAATTCTCCTCGACCTTACCCTATCGATCCAGTTACTATTCGATTCTCTGCCACGCATGTCGTTCCTTTATCGCCTGCATAAAACTCTACCGTTAACAAGTATAACAAGTATTAGATGTGAAAATTGTCTTTTAGTTCCTGTTTTACCTGCGAAAGGTGAAACTAAAAATGGGAACAAATAAGGAATGGCCGAAATGCGATGAGTCTCCGTTCTTGTTGGTATTGAACGGTATAGTCTACGCATTGGTCGAAGAGATCAAAATTCAGATAAACAAGAATTTTTATTATTACTTACGTTTTAGTAAGCTTTTACATACTTTCCAATAGCTTTTGTAGTTCTTGTCTCGATTAAGGGTTTTGTTTTAAACGTAACCGCAGCCGTGCTGAAGCGCGGGATTTTTTGGATCGTCGTTGAAGGGAACATTGACGGCGGAATCCAGCGAAATATAACACGATCCGAAAATTATAATGCCCAAAGCCCCATCTTCGTCAGATCTAAAACCAAACAGGGGTTACTAGAGTCGGCATGCTTCAATTTAAAACCACAATAAAATTAATGATTTAACAAAGTTTTGTGTCCATAAGGTCCTGTAATACCAAACGTCAGTAGTCACAACTTCCTTAAGAACACGATTGCCCAGCATGGTTATTTTGAACATCGAATTGGGTGGCAGGAAAATGATGGTCACGAAACCATCGCTGTGATACGCCTGTTTACGGCGCACAGACATGCCATGTTCAATATCAAAAAACAGCATGCCAGAAAACATGTCTTGCGGCCAATATATAGTGATGGATGTCAAACTAGAAATTACTGAAATGTGCGCCTCGGGTTCTGAAATTGAAAACGAAACAAACAAATCATGCTTTATCTGATATGTTACGTTACGCTGCATAATCATTCGTTCCTTAATAAACCGGAACATATGATATAACACGGATGCATTTTCTATTGAATATAATTCAAAATTACCATCTGTATTGTTGCTTAGAATGTATTTAGCAGGCAGCAAAAGGTTTTTCTAATAATATGTCTTTCGCATCGACGTCGGGCCCCAATCTAACATCCACATTGTAGGTCTTCTTCGGTTTGAGGGCCTTCAATTGAGCAACTCCTTTCTCCAATGGAGCCCAGAAGAAACTAGTGAAATTGGACCTCCAAACTTTGAAAATAACGCAAATCGAGCCGACATCTTCCCTCGGAATATCAAGGGCAGAATTCCAGTTAAATGTGACGCTCTTCCGATTACGGATGTACCCCAGTTTCAGTCGCCAGGCAATTTCTGGGTCAGCACTTCGGAACGAGAAACAGAATAAGGACGAGCCGTGAGTTATCTCTACCTCGGCTAAGGACAGAAAGCCGATGCCCGTTACCCCTGCTCCTGAACAAGAGCCGACGCCGTACACCCCGACTAATTCTCCTCGACCTTACCCTATCGATCCAGTTACTATTCGATCCTCTGCCACGCATGTCGTTCCTTTATCGCCTGCATAAAACTCTACCGTTTACAAGTATAACAAGTATTTGATGTGAAAATTGTCTTTAAGTTCCTGTTTTACCTGCGAAATGTGAAACTAAAAATGGGAACAAATAAGGAATGACCGATTTGCTATATGCCGCCGTTCTTGTTGGTATTGAACGGTATAGTCTGCGCATTGGTCGAAGAGATTAAAATTCAGATAAACTGGAATTTTTATTATTACTAACGTTTAAGTAAGCTTTAACATACTTTCCAATAGCTTCTGAACTTTTTGTCTCGATTAAGGGTTTTGTTTTAAACGTAACCGCAGCCGTGCTTAAGCGCGGACTTTTTGTGATCGGTGATCACGCTAACGTGAGCTCAGCACGCTATTTTACTTTTCTATCGATGAAAAACTGGTGAAGCTAATCAAGCAGACGAACCGAAATATACACCCAGAGATGGCCGTGACAACGAGGACGTCGACAACGGAATGTCGACCCGTTACTGCTTCGCAAGCCAATATTGAGAGACTCGAAAAGGAGTTGATGGCGGCAAAAATCTCCAAGCGTCGAGAAAGAATACTGAACAAGGCTCAGTCGTCGCCTGTGAATACCCCGGCTAGAGAAATAGAGACGATGCCCTGTACCCCGGGTATTGAACCAGAGCCGATGCCGCGTTCCCCGGCTAGAGAACTAGAGCCGTTGCCCCGTTCCCCAGCTATAGAACAAGAGCCGATGCCCCGTTTCCCGGCTAGAGAACTAGAGCCGTTGCCCTGTTCTCCGGCTAGAGAACAAGAGCCGTTGCCCGATATCCCCGTTAATTCCCCTCGACAGAACAATCGAAACCCCGTTACAGTCTGCCCTTCCATAGTCAATGAAATAATTCTTAACTCTGCAATATTGTGGACGAAAACCTTTCTATTAAATTATAAATAACCTTATGTTAAAACTTCCAATAAAATTCCAATCGTTTTGTAGTAGTTGGTTTTTAGTTTCGAATGATGGGGTTTTGTTTTAATGGAACCCAAACGATATCGAAACTAGGTTTTTCAACCCACGTGCCGCGAACAGGTATCTGCCACATTTTTCTGCGATTTTCCTTGATATTATGTCGCAACCTCAGGCTCGAAGTGTAAAAAGGATCCTGCCAAGAATGACCGTCTCCCTCCCCGACCGTCATTAAGGACGACGACAAAAAACCCCGTCGACGATGGATCAACTCTGCGAAGTCGTTTCCCAACTAGCCTGTTACCGCTGCTCCTGAAGAAGTGTCGACGACTTATAACCCAGTTAATTTCCCTTGACCTTAACCTATCGAGCCAGTTACTATTCGACCCTCTGCCACTAATGTCGTTCCTCTATATTCAGCAATAAACGCTACCGCGCACAAGTATATTCATATTTATACAGGGTCACTTCAAATACAAGCAGCGATTCGAGGGTTGTTGTCGGCACAAAACCGCTGTTCTCAGGCGGTCGGTCGATTAAAGCCGCATTATAAATGCGAGGAAAATATTGATCAATCAATGCCTTTCAACATAATAACCTGTAATTAGCACTTACGAAGGGTCTCAGATAGACTTGCGTCAAAAATAAAGATTTTGCGGTAATTTTTTTTAGTTTAGTAAAAAATATGGATGAATAATAATAATAATAATAATTGTAGTGGCTTTATTGAGGTCACGAGGACCAAAACTTTCAGCATTAAAAAAAGGCAGGATAACAAATATTAGATGCGAAAATTGTCTTGTAGTTCCTGTTTAACCTGGCCTGGTGAGACTAAAAATCGGGACAAATAGGGAATGACTGAATTGCGATGTGCCGCCGTTCTTGTTGGAATTGACCGGTATAGACGGCGCATTGGTCGAAGAGATTTACATTCCGATAAACTGGAATGGAGGGGATGGGAGGGGTCATTTAAAATTCGGGCAGCGATTAATGAGCAGTTATTGAAGTGGCGTTCAACGATGATTTCTTTGATAGTTAGAATAGGCAGACCGCTAGAAAACGAGATTATTTTAAAAAGTCGATGAAGGGTTACAAAGTCAGAGCATTTAAGGCCGGGGAAAATTACTGGGGAACAAAATACAATCAGGGGAATTATACAGGCATGCACGAAGGTTTTTATATGGCTCGAGCTCAAACCAAGTCTCCTGAATCGGTGAACAAGGAAGCAAAGACGGCGGTTTTTACCAAAGACAACATCGACATGATCACTCCACGATAACCGACTGTAAAAAATCACCCCGAGATTCTTCGATTTTGGGCTCGAAGCGAAGTTATGTAGTGAAAAAATTTCGGGGGTGTCGGCAGCGGCTGTCAGGGAAAATGTGATATGGATGCATTTTGAGGCATTCAGCAAAAGATCATTCTTGGAAGACCACTCAAGTACCTCAGTGACTGCCTGCCCGAGCTATTAAGAATCGCCTTGCGTCTTGCATGGATGGCATAAAGTCAGGTCATCCGCGTATTTTATTAGTGTCACGTCGTTAGGGGACCGAAGGCTGGACTTGTAATAGTTGAAGAGGAAGGGAGATAGCACAGCGCCTTGTAGTACACCGCAGTTATTTGGCAAGGAGGTGGAGGCTTTATTTCCGACTCTGACGTGTTGACGTCGATAGAAAAAATAGTTTTGAAGCCAATTATTCAAAAATCCTTCGACGAAGATGTTTTTCAAAAAAACATATTTTTCAAAAAAAAGAAAAATAATTTCTGTTTAATGGTGGTGGCCGTCAAAAGGCCCAACTCGAACATCGAAGAGGTAGGTGCTAAATCTATTTGATGTTGTGATTGTTGCAGCAATTATGTAGTAGACTCGCACCCTGAAGTCCATGATATGAGTAACTCCATGGGATAGAACCAAAGCTTGAAAGAGCATTAAGCCAACGCGATTTCAGAATATTTACGTAAGAAAACTTTACCCGACTGCCAGGTATCTAGGAAGCAGTTAGAATACAGCAAGGTGAACAATTGTCGTCAATATGTTCTTTTTTCTTCTGTTCTGCAATATCTGTTTAACACACACTCTGAGTAAATTTGTAAATCTCAAACAGTCAAGCAGTTATACAAGTACTGTCATCATATAGAAACCAAGAATTGCCGATTATTGGAATTTCGTTCGAATAATTGTCTTCGCTACCCCACTAAGCCAAAAGATTACCATCGCACATCCCCAACGCATTATAAAGATCGCCTCCTAAATACTGTCAACCGACTGATAGCCGTAATCGCTTTTTGCCAACCACACAATACGATGTTCACAGTTACTATGCAAGGAAATCGTGTTATAAAGGGAAATGTGGGCACAGGCGTTGTGTACAACAGAAGGACGCAAATGGCGGTTAATTGCTTTAGGTGTTTGCGGTCAATTTATTTACTTCAATCACAAGAATTTTGCGTTTTCAGATACCAGGAACCGATGCATTTTAGGTTTCCGGATCGTGTGATATTTCGCTGGATTGTGCCGCCAAATTTTCCCTTTCAACGACATAAGTTGCCTGATAAAACGGTTTAAACAGCTCTCTGCTTTCTTTTAAGCGAGTCTAAAGTTATTCGTTTTACCGCAAACGAGACGACTTGTTTTTTTAAATCCCTAACAACGCAAATAATACCCCTCAGCGGCGAACCCGAATTCTTGTTTTTTTTTAAATTTCCAATAGACAAGGTCCAATTGCAGGATTCCATTCCCACTGATGTAATCAATTAAATTCAAATGACTTCTACTGTTTGATAAACTGGCTCTGTGGGTTTTTGCTATAAAGCTTCTCGGAAATATATTAATATGTGGCCTTGCCCTCAAAACCACCCGAAGATGTGTATTTCAGTTTGACCCGGCCTATCGATATTCTTGCGTTCTACAGATCCTGAACCAAAGTGTTCATTGTGCGTGATCGACGTCCATGTTATTCATCAAACATCCGAATTTTAACAGACTGTGGTTGGTCTTAATAAAAAAACAAGAATATCAGGAAGATTGCATGCCGACGTTCAGTTACTATTGCTAAGAAGTTAACACCGAAGTACGTAATACATGCTTAATTGCAAAATATATAGTGATTATACCTTCTTTAGTTTGTGCTTTGCAATCAAAATGATGGAAACGGTCTCTTCAAACTTGGGCGCTAGACATAAACGTTTTCCCGAACCCAATTCAGTCTGCCGTCTCTACAGCGAATTGTCGACTGAAAACTCTGAACTATTGGTGTAGTATTTGGAGTTGGTCGCAGCGCCCAAATCGGTGATCAAATATTATTCTTCATCTTCTTCTAGATGATGACCCGGCTTCGCGAATGTCTTGGATCATGGCCACCCACTCACTGCCACCAGAGGCCAAGTGTAAGGATATCCTGGTCGAGTTGCTGTGTGCTTTGGATGCGTTGATCAAATCTTCTTTCGACGTTTTCAGTTGTCCTCTGGTCCGGCAGCGCCTAGCCGTGTCCAACCTTGCCGCCGATCGGCGTGCACGGCCAGCAGCACAAACCATCCTCCTCTTGATAGAGAATGACGCAAAAGTCACGTTTTCAGCATGTAGGCGTTACAGTGTTTCGCATACATTGCGGGCCCAACGTCAAAAGAGCAGGCCTTATTCGGCTGGAGGTCCTTCACTTTGGCCAACCTTTTCTACAATAACGTCTCGGGGAACCTCGTTTAATTGGACACATTTCAAACCGACACATTTCACTGGAACCTAAAGTGGAGAATTCCAGTAAAATTCGATGATTTTCAAATGCCGGGCATGCTAACGACACGAGAAGCCAGCCGGATTGTAGCGTCTTATGTTCGAACAATCCACTCTAATGACCCAATACGACCATTAATGAGGGTTTCAAAATTAAAATCTACTTTTAAAACAAAGTAGAGGGCTTTATCATTCCTGAGAATTTTCATGTGAAACCCCTATCTAGCTGGTTCGTCTTCTAAAAGGAGATTTGAATTCTTTGGATCGTCAATGGTTTTTTCTATTAAATCGACTGATTTTGTTTGCGGTTGCGTATATTACACTGTTCACAATTTCTCAAAGGCCTTATATTATTATAAGCTATCACTGTTTTTAAATAGCCAAAATAAACGAACCATCCGTTTTTTTAATAATGCGTGAACGCCTACGGAAGCTTTGCACCCGATTAGCCAATCAATGGCCAATGGCATTCAATCCATACATGTTTTTTGCATGCACACACACACACACCGACTCAGGCTTTGTCCCAATCAAACAAGATCTTTTTAGTGGAACAGAATGACAACAGGTTTTCATTTAAATAAAACAGTTAACAACGTCCTGTAAT
This sequence comes from Proteocephalus fallax, assembly GCA_028672205.1. Lineage (NCBI taxonomy): Eukaryota > Metazoa > Platyhelminthes > Cestoda > Proteocephalidea > Proteocephalidae > Proteocephalus > Proteocephalus fallax. Next base: position 1,570 of record JAPUBX010002036.1, on the reverse strand, counting down.
CAAAGCAAAAACTGTGTCCACATGCAAGCGATCACAAGAAATGAACGGGGTCATACAAATACATCAACGAGATGAAAAAACAACACAGTTGGCAGACACGACGTCTTATTCGGCCGGAGAAGCCGCTGCAGAGAACTGGCGACCTTGGAGAGAAGATTTCGATTCTCGGAGGCGGCAGCCTTACCAACACTTCGGCCGTACGGGGTGGTGCGGCTGGTGGTGCGAGGTGGACACCGCGAAGATGGCCTTATGTTAAAGTCGAACATAGCGTTCTGGTGGGGGAGGTGTGGGATTGTTGAGTTGCCGAGGAGTACGATCGAGGCAGACAGCACGTGGCTATCAAGGTGGGCGAGACATAGAAAGTTGACGCACAACGGCGGTTTCAGGCGACAGAGCATGCTTTTCGGGAAGAAAATAAGAAATATCCGCCAGTGTCACTGGAAGCAGAACTGGAGCTCTAAAAGTCCTGACATCCACGAAGCCGGATTCTCATCTTCTAGCAATAGCCAACAAGCATTGGACCATAGCGTCAGAATTATCGGCTTTAACAGCGAGACTACACCAACAATAACTAATAACCTACTATCAATAAAATATTAGGCTGATGGCGTCGGAGTGGTGGCTGGGAACAAGCCGGTAGTAGTAGAAGGACCTCCGATTATATGCCGTAAAATGTACACAAAATCTGAGGTATCCGACGAAGAAGAGACTGTCGAACGAAAACTGGAGAGAGTAGGGGCCGTCAGTGACAATCACCTGCAATTCCGGGAGTAATTCCCGCGGACCCAGATAAATTGATACCAGCGAAATGGTCCAACGATTGAGCGATTCGTTTGCAGGTATTGGCGAGGAATAGATTGCGAAACAAAGAGCTATGGAAGACTAATAATAATGGTAAGCGCATTACTGCGGTCATGAGGACCACAACTGTCAGCATTAAAAAAATAATTAAAGAATGCTATATACGAAGACTTTCATTTTGTTCTCCCATTGCCTGATTGGCTGAAACGAAACATCGGGACAAATAAAGAATAACTGAATTGCGATATGCCGTCGTTCTTGGGGGCATTTCGCAGAATTGTCTTCGAAATGTTCGAAGAGATTCAGATTTGGGCAAACTTGAATAGAGGGGGTGGGATGGGTCGCCAAATATGCAATGAGCGACGAGTAAACAACTTGTTAAAGTATGTTAAATTATGTTCTCTTGTGGTAGAGGGCGTAGGTAGAAAATGTCTGTGGAGGTTTGTGGGCCAGGGAAAATTGAGGTGTAGGAGTATGCAAAAAGGGGAATTATGCAAGCATGGACGAAGGTCTTGATGCGGTCTGAGTTCACCCCACGTCTCCTGAACCGACGAACTGAGAACAAATTTACCAAAGATGGTATCACTCCATAAAAACCTATTGTTAAAAATAACGCCTAGAAAATTTTGTGAAAGATTTTCAGAACAAGCCGCCGTGGACCTGTAGAGATCCACTTGGTAGATATGAGCGATGGGTATCCGTCAATCCGTGTTGATTGTTTCAAAGGCCGCCGGGTTTCGATGTTCTCAACAGGTCATCCACAAAAACG
>JAPUBX010002035.1:0-14625 GCA_028672205.1 Proteocephalus fallax | reverse complement strand
CGTTTTTGTGGATGACCTGTTGAGAACATCGAAACCCGGCGGCCTTTGAAACAATCAACACGGATTGACGGATACCCATCGCTCATATCTACCAAGTGGATCTCTACAGGTCCACGGCGGCTTGTTCTGAAAATCTTTCACTAAATTTTCTAGGCGATATTTTTAACAATAGGTTTTTAGTGAGTGATACCATCTTTGGTAAATTTGTTCTCAGTTCGTCGGTTCAGGAGACGTGGGGTGAACTCAGACCGCATCAAGACCTTCGTCCATGCCTGCATAATTCCCCTTTTTGCATACTCCTACACCTCAATTTTCCCTGGCCCACAAACCTCCACAGACATTTTCTATCTACGCCCTCTACCACAAGAGAACATAATTTAACATACTTTAACAAGTTGTTTACTCGTCGCTCATTGCATATTTGGCGACCCATCCCACCCCCTCTATTCAAGTTTGCCCAAATCTGAATCTCTTCGAACATTTCGAAGACAATTCTGCGAAATGTCCCCAAGAACGACGGCATATCGCAATTCAAATATTCTTTATTTGTCCCGATGTTTCGTTTCAGCCAATCAGTCAATGGGAGAACAAAATGAAAGTCATCGTATATAGCATTCTTTAATTATTTTTTTAATGCTGACAGTTGTGGTCCTCATGGCCGCAGTTATGCGCTTACCATTATTATTAGTCTTCCATAGCTCTTTGTTTCGCAATCTATTCCTCGCCAATACCTGCAAACGAATCGCTCAATCGTTGGACCATTTCGCTGGTATCAATTTATCTGGGTCCGCCGTTGTGCGTTTCTATGTCTCGCCCACCTGGATAGCCACGTGCTGTCTGCCTCGATCGTACTCCTCGGCAACTCAACCATGCCACACCTCCCCCACCAGAACGCTATGTTCGACTTTAACATCAGGCCATCTTCACGGTCCCCACCTCGCACCACCAGCCGCACCACCCCGTACGGCCGAAGTGTTGGTAAGGCTGCCGCCTCCGAGAATCGAAATCTTCTCTCCAAGGTCGCCAGTTCTCTGCAGCGGCTTCTCCGGCCGAATAAGACGTCGTGTCTGCCAACTGTGTTGTTTTTTCATCTCGTTGATGTATTTGTATGACCCCGTTCATTTCTTGTGATCGCTTGCATGTGGACACAGTTTTTGCTTTGATTACAAGACGTTGTTAACTGTTTTATTTAAATGAAAACCTGTTGTCATTCTGTTCCACTAAAAAGATCTTGTTTCATTGGGACAAAGCCTGAGTCGGTGTGTGTGTGTGTGCATGCAAAAAACATGTATGGATTGAATGCCATTGGCCATTGATTGGCTAATCGGGTGCAAAGCTTCCGTAGGCGTTCACGCATTATTAAAAAAACGGATGGTTCGTTTATTTTGGCTATTTAAAACAGTGATAGCTTATAATAATATAAGGCCTTTGAGAAGTTGTGAACAGTGTTATATACGCAACCGCAAACAAAATCAGTCGATTTAATAGAAAAAACCATTGACGATCCAAAGAATGCAAATCTCCTTTTAGAAGACGAACCAGCTAGATGGGGGTTTGACATGAAGATTCTCAGGAATGATAAAACCCTCTACTTTGTTTTAAAAGTAGATTTTTATTTTGAAACCCTCATAAATTGTCGTATTGGGTCATTAGAGTGGATTGTTCGAACATAAAACGCTACAATCCGGCTGGCTTTTCGTGTCTTTTGCATGCCTGGCATTTAAAAAGCATCGGATTTTGCTGGAATTCTCCACTTTAGGTTCCAGTGAAATGTGTCGGTTTGAAATGTGTCCAATTAAACGAGGTTCCCCGAGACGTTATTGGAGAAAAGGTTGGCCAAAGTGAAGGATGGTTTGTGCTGCTGGCCGTGCACGCCGATCGGCGGCTTGACACGGCTTGGCGCTGCCGGACCAGAGGACAACTGAAAACGTGGATCGAAGATTGTATCACCGCATCCAAATCACACAGGATCTCTACCAGGATATCCTTCCACTTGGCCTCTAGTGGCAGTGAGTGGGTGGCCTTGATCCAAGACATTCGCGAAGCCGGGTCATCATCTAGAAGAAGATGAAGAATAATATTTGATCAACGATTTGGGCGCTGCGACCATCTCCAAATACTACACCAATAGTTCAGAGTTTTCAGTCGACAATTCGCTGTAGAGACGGCAGACTAAATTGGGTTCGGGAAAACGTTTATGTCTAGCGCCCAAGTTTGAAGGGATCGGTTGCATCATTTTGATTGCTATGTTCACTTCAAGGCCACATATTCTGAGAAGCTTTATAGCAGCAACCCACAGAGCCAGTTTATCAAAAAGTAGGAGTCATTTAAATTTAATTGATTACATCACTGGGAATGCAATCCTGTAATTGGACATTGTCTATCGGAAATTTAAAAAAAACAAGAATTCGGGTTTGCCGCTGATGTGTATTATTTGCGTTGTTAAGGATTTAAAAAAACAAGTCATCTCGTTTGCGGTAAAACGAATACTTTTAGACTCCTTAAAAAGAAGCAGAGAGCTGTTTAAACCGTTTTTTCAGGCAACTTATGTCGTTAAAAGGGAAAATTTGGCGGCACATTCCAGCGAAATATCACACGATCCGGAAACCCAAAATGCATCGGTTCCTGGTATCTGAAAACGCAAAAGACTTGTGATTGAAGGAAATAAATTGACCGCAAACACCTAAAGCCATTAACCGCCATTTGCGTCCTTAAATGTCTGTTGTACCAAACGCCTGTGCCTACATTTCCCTTTAGAACACGCTTTCCTTGCATAGTAACTGTGAACACCGTATTGTGTGGTTGGCAAAAAGCGATTACGACTCCATTACGGCTATCAGTCGGTTGACGGTATTTAGGAGGCGATTTTCCTAATGCGTTGGGGATGTGCGATGGTAAGCTTTTGGCGAAATGGGTTAGCAAAGACATTTATTCGAACGAAATTCCAATAATCGGTAATTCTTGGTTCCCATATGATTACAGTACTTGTATAACTGCTTGACTGTGTGAGATTTACAAATTTTCTCAAAGTGTGTGTTAAACAGATATTGCAGAACAGAAGAAAAAAGAACATATTGATGCCAAGTTTTCACCTTGCTGCATTCGAACTGCTTCCTAGATACCTGACAGTAGGGTCAAGTTTTCTGACGTAAATATTCTGAAATCGCGTATGGTTAATGTTATTTCAAGCTTTGGTTACTCCTATCATGGACTTCAGGGTGCGAGTCTACTACAAAATTTATGAAACAATCACAACATCAAATACATTAAGCATCTACCTCTTCGATGTTTGAGTTGGTTCTTTTGACGGCAAAAATTTTGAAAAGAAATTATTTTGCTTTTTTTGGAAAATATGTTTTTTTGAAAAAAATATTTATCGATCTTTTCACTAAACTTTGCAAAAAAATTGCCGCAAAATCTTTATTGTGTACGCAAGTCTTTCTGAGACCCTTCTTAAGTGCAAATTACAGGTTATTTTGTAAAAAAGGCATTGATTGATCAATATTTGCCTCGGATTCATAATGCAGCTTTAATCGACCGACCGCATGAGAACAGCGGGTTTGTGCCGACAACAACCGCACTCTCGAATCGCTGCTTGTATTTGGAGTGACCCTGTAGAAATATGAATATAGTTATGCGCGGTAGCGTTTATTGCTGAATATAGAGGAACGAAATTAGTGGCAGAGGGTCGAATAGAAACTGGCTCGATATTGTAAGGTTGATGGGAATTAACTGGGGTGTAAGGCGTCGGCTCTTCTTCAGGAACAGCGGTAACGGACTAGTTGGTAAACGACTTCGCAGAGTTGATCCATCTTCGACGGGGTTTTGTCGTCGTCCTTAATGACGGTCGCGGAGGGAGACGGTCATTCTTGGCAGGATCCTTTTGACGCTTCGAGCCTGAGGTTGCGACATAATCTCAAGGAAAAATGCAGAAAAATGTGGCAGATATCAGTTCGCGGCTCGTGGGTGGAAAAAGTCCTAGTTTCGATATCATTTGGGTTCCATTAAAAGAAAACCCAATTATTCGAGACTAAAAACCAACTACTACAAAATTATTGGAATTTTATTGGAAGTTTTAACAAAACGTTATTTATAATTTAATAGAAGGGTTTTCGTCCACATCACTTCCCCCTTCGGCCTCTTCTTCGAAACGGGGTCCCTGGTCTTCCCCGTCTTCGACCTTGACGGCGTTGACTTTTCCTGTAAGGGAATGCATGCGTTATATATATGTACAATATACAAAGATTTATTTTGTTGCGTCAAGGATTCCACCTCCCTCTAAATCCATACCCCGCCACCCTTGCTTTCGGCCCCGGAGGACGATCCTTCTACGTAGTCCGGCAGTCGTAAGGGTTTGGTGGTTTACCGCTTCCCAGCCCGTTAAACCCGTCACATCGTTTCGATGGAGCGTTTGATGTACACCGTTGTCGAATTCAACGACGACGGTTTCGGGTCGCGGGGTGTCGATGACCTTAAAGGGTCCTTTCCACCGGTCGTCGAGTTTCGTGTTGCGCGCGCGATTCCTAACCAGGACAAACTGGCCTTGGTGTAGGTCCTTTTCACGCCGACGGCTGCGACTCAGCTCACGAAGTTTTTCGCTCGGCTTCGAACATACTGTTCTGCGTCGGCTCGGGCCTCCGGGACAGCCCTTGGTTTACGAACGCCGTTTCCGAGCGATTGCTCTTCGATTCGCTTGATCCCTCGGTCAATTCGGAGCCATGGTCTCCGCGTAGTTTGAACTCGAATGGGCTGTGGCGCGTCGTACTATGTTTTGTCGTTCGATAGGACCAGAGTGCCTCTGCCAGCCTGTCTCGCCAGTTCAACGAACCGTCCTCGCAGATCGTCTTAAATTAGTCCTTTATAGTGCAATGGAAACTTTCGACCCCCCTGTTCCCTTCGTGGTGGTATGGGGTCGTCCGAATCGGTGGCAGGGATCTTCTATCTGCGGCGCGTTCACGTTTGCCCCTCGGTCGTTGTGTAGATGTTTAAGGGCTCCATTCGTCGCGCAGTATGCGGGCCAGCTCGGCCCTGCACGTGTCCGTGGTGGTCTTGGCCTCGACCCATTTTGCGAAGAGGTCCAGCATCGTGACGATGTACCATTTGGTGCCGTCGGGGTCTGTAATCGGTCCCGTAATGTCCCATTCCACGAACTCGTTTAGCTCTCGTTGTTCCAGGGGGCATATATGTATCTTATCACCTCGTATAGCTGTAGCCTGACATCTGCGGCATTTGTTGACGTATCTCTTTGTTTTTTGAAGGTACCTGGGCCAAAATAACGCTCGCGGACAGCGTCGTGCGTCCCTGCGGAATCAAAGTGTCCGTTCTGGTCGTGCATGATAACTAATACCGCCTTTCGCACGGTCGGAGGCACGTAGATCTGCTCCCCCAGCTGGTCTTTAAACTTGTATCGTCGGTAAAATAAATCTTCTTGGCTCTGGAGTTCGCCGTGCCCTATTTTTACCGGGTTCGAATGTCCGCCAAGTTCCTTGACGGATTCGCTCTGTAAGCGGCCGGGTACGGCGTCGGGCAACAGGGCGAGGCTTTCTTCTTCGGACTGGACCATCGGTTTGGTAGACTCTGTCTCAGCGTGAGCTAAGCCGGTGAAGTGGGGTCTTGGTTCCGACTCATTTGCGGGATCCAGGGCGTTTCTGCCTTCGCGGTCTTCTTGCATCTTGCCATCGTCCGGGTAGGGCATCCTGGATAACACGTCGGCGACGACGTAAAACTTCTCCGCTTGGTTCTGAAGTACGAATTCGTGGCGTCGGAGGGCAGTCAGCACCGTGCTATACGGTGGTGGACGTCCATGGATTTGTGGAGGTACACCAGAGGGTTGTGGTCCGTGACAACCGTAAACCGTCGCCCATGTACGTAATCCTCGAACGTTTTTATGGCCGAGACGATTGCGAGACACTCGCGCTCGGTCGCCGAATAATTCCGCTCAGGTGCGTTTAATGTTCGTGAGGCGAAACGAATCGCGACGGGAGCTACTTTCCTCTCTTGTTCGAGTACGGCCCCCAGCGCTGTGTCGGAAGCGTCCGCGCGGATAATGAACTCCCGTTCAAAATCCGGGGGGCGATTACTGGGGGCAGCTGACTATTTGCTTGAGTCTATCGAAGGCTTCCTGCTGCTCCTGCTCACACACAAACGGCGTTTTCATCCGGACCAGTCAGTTAATGGGTTCGGCTATCTCGGCTAGCTTTTTAATGTACTCGGAATAGTACGTAACTAACCCCAGGAACCGACGGATGTCCCGTGCGTTCGTTGGCCGGCCGTATTGGAGTACGAGCACCGTTGATTCCGAAATGGCAGTGACCTCTTCCGCCGAGATTAGATGCCCGACGTATCCGACGGTGGTTTTGAACCACTGGCATTTCGAGGGTTTTACTCGGAATCCGGCCTCCTGCAGTATCTGGAGTGTTTCCCGGAGGTGCCCTACGTGGTCTTCGCGTGTCCTCGAGAACACAATGATGTCGTCCATATAGGCAGACGCGAACTTAAGGCCCTTAAATAGGGAATCCATGGCTCCCTGGAATATGGCTTGGGCGTTTTTGAGTCCGAAGGGCATAAAGTTAAATTCGTACAGCCCCCATGGAGTCACGAAGGCTGTCTGGTTGCGATCCTTCGGATTGACCCAAATCTGCCAGTACCCGCGAGCTAGGTTCAGCGTTGTGAAGACGGCGGACCCCCCAACTTTGCCGTGATGTCCTTAGGCTTGGGAAGTGGTGTCGCCATCCTTAAGGTTTGGCTGTTCCGTTTCCGATAATCGACACAGAGGCGCCAGGTTCCGTCGCTTTTTCGCTGGAACAAAGCTTGGCTTGTGTAAGTGCTAGGTTGTACGACCCCCGCGAGCAGCATCTCTTTGACCTGGCGCTGGAATTCCTCTTGAAGGGTATAGGCCATCGACCGGTACGTACGGTTCACCGGTGGTGGGAATAACACACGTGAACTCGTGGCCACGCCCCAGTTCCGCGGTAGAGAGTGCGAACGTATCCCTATAATTATCAACGAGGTACCGCCCTCCTTCATGCGCGAAGTTAATTGTGGCGACTTCGGAACTCTTCTGCAAAGGCCCGGTAAACCCTTTAAAGCTGATGCGGCTCGCGTGTCGTCCGCTGGCTAAGGCCGCGACGGAGATGGAGCATAGAGACAGGCTGGAAACCGAGTCAATAAGCCCGCCTACTACTTTGGTACCCATACGCACTTTAACTACTATAAAATCGGCTGGTCCGGGACTCGCGTAATAAACGGGTATGGGTAAACGAGGGAACTTACGCGGTCTGGGTTCGGATCTCTCCGGGCAGAAGGGCTGGACATGGCCCCGTTTGTTGCAGGTGTAGCATATTCGGTCCGCTGCAAACGGCTGGTCTCTTCGGGGTCTTTCTTGGAGAAATCCTGGCCTGGGTAACTCCGTAATGCGGGCAATCGGGGGATCGGTCATGGTAGTGGGCCCCTTTGTGGCGTTTGGGTACGTGTCGAAGATATATTGGAGCGCTATCTTCAGTTCTGTAAGGTCGGTGGGCGGATCCGCGGGGAGACGGGAACGGAAGCCGGGGAGGAGACATTCGAGGGCGGTAAACACCGTCATGTGATCTAGTACTACACCGGGTTTCATCAGCTTCTTGGCGTGTTCTTGTGCCAGGACGACGAAGAGGACGGAAGGCTCATTTCGCCTTTGCCTTAAGGAGAGGCACTCGGCGAAACTGCCGATCTCCGTTGCCTCCGTGGAACCGACCAAAGGTCTAACGGATCTTTCTAGGGAGGCCAATTTGAAGGACGCCGTCCCATTGTAGGAGTAGGCCGGCGTCCATCCTGCTGGCAATCGTTTCTTTCAGCTGCGCGTCGCCGTAGCGCCGAATGTTTTCCTCTGTCACGAATCGAGGAAGTTCACTGTTGACGTTTCCAACAGTAAGGGTAGGGGCAGCCAGATTAAAGCCCTCTAAGCGGGTAAAGTTCCTCCCGCCAGTGTTGTCACAACTGTAAGCGGTAGCGTTTATTGCTGAATATAGAGGAACGACATTAGTGGCAGAGGGTTGAATGGTTACGGGCTCGATAGGGTACGGTCGAGGGAAATTAACTGGGGTGTAAGGTTTCGGCTCGTCTTCAGGAGCAGGGGTAACGGGCATCTGCTCTTTTTCCTTACCCGAGGTAGGAATCACTGACGGCTGGTCCTTATTCTGTATCTCGTTCCGAAGTGCTGACACCGAAGTTTCCAGTTAGGAAACGACTCCGCAGAGTTGGTCCATCTTCGGCGGGGTTTTGTTGTCATTCTTAATGACGGTCGGGGAGGGAGACGGTCATTCTTGGCAGGATCCTTTTGACACTTCGAGCCTGAGGTTGCGACATAATCTCAAGGAAAAATGCAGAAAAATGTTGCAGATATCTGTTCGCGGCTCGTGGGTAGAAAACGTCCTAGTTTCGATATCATTTGGGTTCCATTAAAACAAACCCCGATTATTCGATTCTAAAAACCAAATACTACAAAACAATTAGAATTTTATTGGAAGTTTTAACAATACGTTATTTATAATTTAATAGAAGGTGTTTCGTCTACAATACTGCAGGGTGCAGAGGGATTTCATTGACCATGGAAGGGAAGACAGTAACGGGGTTCGGATTGTACTGTCGAGGGGAATGAACGGGGATATCGGGCAACGGCTCTTGTTCTCTAGCCGGGGAACGGGGCAACGACTCTATTACTCTAGCCGGGGAACAGGGCATTGGCTCTGGTTCTATAGGCGGGGTACAGAGCATCGGCTCTATTTCTCTAGCCGGAGTATTCACTGGCGACGATGATGCAAGTTGCATGCGTCGTAGCATGGCTTCCGTTCGGGTTGATTTAAAGCGGCCGAGGCTAGTGTTGGCTATCGTGCATACCGATGCGAGTCGTATGCGTCATAGCATGGTTGGCATTTGGATTGACATAAAGCACTCGAGGATAGTATGTGATTGTTTGAAAATGGCTTCTGTTGCTGTGAGGTGATTAGCGCTGACGATTTCCTCAGGGAAGATGAAGGGATTAATATCACCTGACTTTTGCGTCGATCGGTGGGAGTCGTGTGTTTCGTAGACGGGCTGGCGGTCGCGTTGAAACAATGCCGTCGAAGAAAGTAAGTCGGGCACTTTCAAGTTCACAGTGAAATATTATCCTTTTGCAGTCGCAGATGGGTAATGAAAATATATTTTAGTGAGAACGTCGTCTTTATGGCGGCCTTTTTTTTCACAAAAGGACATGGGCAAAACTGTTCGAAAATGTAAAATCGGATGAATATGTTCAAAAATTACGTCCATCATCGTAGATCAGAATATTTGCTCCGTGCATGATATGCTCGCCAATATGGTGATTCGAAGACTTCGTGGCCCAAAGATCAGAATGGCACGATGGCCAAAGACGAAGGTCGGGAAGTAATGGTATTGTTTATTATTCAAACAATAATTAGGACCCGACCTGGGCCAAAAAGGACGACAAGGCGCGATGCTTAGCGCCCGCTGCAGGCGAGTCCTGTCTGGACACACGTGGGACGTGTCGTGGTCAACAGTCGGGGCCGGCCAAAAGTCGTCGATTTTGTCTTAATTTATCTACGTTTAAGTCACCGCATTCGGTGTCGTGTGCGTTAGCCAATTGAGTGCCAGTATAATGGATGTCATGCGTGGGACATAAATAAACACAATTTAAGGTCACTACAAGGTCACGAGGACCAAATCTTTCAGCAGTTAAAAGAGGCAGTATAACAAGTATTAGATCTGAAAATTGTCTTTAAGTTCCTGTTTCACCTGCTCTGGTGAAACAAAAAATGGGGACAAATAAGGAATGACCGAATTGCGATATGCCGCTGTTCTTGTTGGTATTGAACGGTATAGTCTACGCATTGGTCGAAGATATTTACATTCAGATAAACTAGAATAAAAAGGATGGGAGGGGTCACTTAAAATACGAGCAGCGATAGTGAACAATTATTGAAGTGGCATTGAACAATGATTTCTTGAATAGAGAGAATTGGCAGACAACTAGACAACGAGATTATTTTAAAAATTCTATGAAGGGTTAAACAGTCAGAACACTTAAGGCCGGGGAAAATTACTGGAGAACAATATACAATAAGGGGAATTATATAGGCATGGACAAAGTTTTTATATGGCGAGAGCTTAAGCCAAGTCTCCTGAACCGGCGAACTAGGAAGCAGAGGCGACGGCATTTACCAAACACGGCATCCACATGATCACTACATGATTACCGACTGTTAAAAATAACGCCGAGGAATTTAGATTTTGAGCTCGAAGCGAAATTATGGAATGAAGGGATTTCATGAGTGTCAACAGTGGCTGCCAGGGAAAATGTGATATAGATGCATTTTGATGCGTTCAGCAAAAGTACATTCTCCGAAGACAACTCGAGTACCTCAGTGACTGCCTGCCCGAGCTGTTGAGAATCACCATCCGTCTTGCATGCATGGCATACAGTCAAGTCATCCGCGTATTTTATAAGTCTCACATCGTCAGCAATTAAAAGCTTGTCGATATTCTTCAGTTCTATAGATCGTACTTTCTTAGAATAGTAATTCCATAAAGTAATAGAACTTGACGTTTGTTTTAGCCAAATCAACATTCGTGGAGACGGTGATGATAAACAAAAGAGATTGATCATTGCTGAAAAACAACAGCTCTACAGAAGAATATGGCTTTAAATGTTCTTGTCGACCATCATCGACTGTCTCCAAGCCAGGTCTAGCTCAATCTTGCCATGGCATACGTATATTCTCCTCTCCTCAAGAATATAATTTACAGTTTGTCTTCATAGTTTCCATAAAATTTGAAGTTATTTAATGTTTTATGATTCGAATGACCTTTGCAATGCATTGTCTATTCTGGCAAACGTCAGGCTTTCACTAAATTCCTTATCGATATTTATTTGTGTCCCACCAACCGAAAAACCGCAGAAGACGCTGGAGGAGTTCGAGAGGGTTGACTTAAAGAGCCTCCTGTTATTAATAGCTGTAGCGCGTTAATTTTGTGCAATGTTTGCCAGTTTGGTGTTCTATTTGCTTTTATATCGCGTACTTCACACAGCCCCACCAACCGGAAGACCGAAGAAGAGAGAAAAGACGCTGGAGGAGTTCGAGAGGGTTGACTTGAAGAGCCTTCTGTTATTAATAGCTGTGTTGCGTTAATTCTGTGCAATTTTTCCCAGTTTGGTGTTCTATTTGCTTTTATATCGCGTACTTCACACAGCCCCACCAACCGGAAGACCGAAGAAGAGAGAAAAGACGCTGGAGGAGTTCGAGAGGGTTGACTTGAAGAGCCTTCTGTTATTAATAGCTGTGTTGCGTTAATTCTGTGCAATTTTTGCCAGTTTGGTGTTCTATTTGCTTTTATATCGCGTACTTCACACAGCCCCACCAACCGGAAGACCGAAGAAGAGAGAAAAGACGCTGGAGGAGTTCGAGAGAGTTGACTTGAAGAGCCTTCTGTTATTAATAGCTGTGTTGCGTTAATTTTGTGCAATTTTTGCCAGTTTGGTGTTCTATTTGCTTTTATATCGCGTACTTCACACAGCCCCACCAACCGGAAGACCGAAGAAGAGAGAAAAGACGCTGGAGGAGTTCGAGAGGGTTGACTTGAAGAGCCTTCTGTTATTAATAGCTGTAGCGCGTTAATTTTGTGCAATGTTTGCCAGTTTGGTGTTCTATTTGCTTTTATATCGCGTACTTCACACAGCCCCACCAACCGGAAGACCGAAGAAGAGAGAAAAGACGCTGGAGGAGTTCGAGAGGGTTGACTTGAAGAGCCTTCTGTTATTAATAGCTGTAGCGCGTTAATTTTGTGCAATGTTTGCCAGTTTGGTGTTCTATTTGCTTTTATATCGCGTACTTCACACAGCCCCACCAACCGGAAGACCGAAGAAGAGAGAAAAGACGCTGGAGGAGTTCGAGAGGGTTGACTTGAAGAGCCTTCTGTTATTAATAGCTGTAGCGCGTTAATTTTGTGCAATGTTTGCCAGTTTGGTGTTCTATTTGCTTTTATATCGCGTACTTCACACAGCCCCACCAACCGGAAGACCGAAGAAGAGAGAAAAGACGCTGGAGGAGTTCGAGAGGGTTGACTTGAAGAGCCTTCTGTTATTAATAGCTGTAGCGCGTTAATTTTGTGCAATGTTTGCCAGTTTGGTGTTCTATTTGCTTTTATATCGCGTACTTCACACAGCCCCACCAACCGGAAGACCGAAGAAGAGAGAAAAGACGCTGGAGGAGTTCGAGAGGGTTGACTTGAAGAGCCTTCTGTTATTAATAGCTGTGGCGCGTTAATTGTGTGCAATGTTTGCCAGTTCGGTGTTCTATTTGCTTTTATATCGCGTACTTAACACAGCCCCACCAACCGGAAGACCGAAGAAGAGAGAAAAGACGCTGGAGGAGTTCGAAAGGGTTGACTTGAAGAGCCTTCTGTTATTAATAGCTGTGGCGCGTTAATTGTGTGCAATGTTTGCCAGTTCGGTGTTCTATTTGCTTTTATATCGCGTACTTCACACAGCCCCACCAACCGGAAGACCGAAGAAGAGAGAAAAGACGCTGGAGGAGTTCGAGAGGGTTGACTTGAAGAGCCTTCTGTTATTAATAGCTGTGGCGCGTTAATTTTGTGCAATTTTTGCCAGTTTGGTGTTCTATTTGCTTTTATATCGCGTACTTCACACAGCCCCACCAACCGGAAGACCGAAGAAGAGAGAAAAGACGCTGGAGGAGTTCGAGAGGGTTGACTTGAAGAGCCTTCTGTTATTAATAGCTGTGGCGCGTTAATTTTGTGCAATTTTTGCCAGTTTGGTGTTCTATTTGCTTTTATATCGCGTACTTCACACAGCCCCACCAACCGGAAGACCGAAGAAGAGAGAAAAGACGCTGGAGGAGTTCGAGAGGGTTGACTTGAAGAGCCTTCTGTTATTAATAGCTGTAGTCGCGTTAATTCTGTGCAATTTTTGCCAGTTTGGTGTTCTATTTGCTTTTATATCGCGTACTTCACACAGCCCCACCAACCGGAAGACCGAAGAAGAGAGAAAAGACGCTGGAGGAGTTCGAGAGGGTTGACTTGAAGAGCCTTCTGTTATTAATAGCTGTAGCGCGTTAATTTTGTGCAATGTTTGCCAGTTTGGTGTTCTATTTGCTTTTATATCGCGTACTTCACACAGCCCCACCAACCGGAAGACCGAAGAAGAGAGAAAAGACGCTGGAGGAGTTCGAGAGGGTTGACTTGAAGAGCCTTCTGTTATTAATAGCTGTAGCGCGTTAATTTTGTGCAATGTTTGCCAGTTTGGTGTTCTATTTGCTTTTATATCGCGTACTTCACACAGCCCCACCAACCGGAAGACCGAAGAAGAGAGAAAAGACGCTGGAGGAGTTCGAGAGGGTTGACTTGAAGAGCCTTCTGTTATTAATAGCTGTAGCGCGTTAATTTTGTGCAATGTTTGCCAGTTTGGTGTTCTATTTGCTTTTATATCGCGTACTTCACACAGCCCCACCAACCGGAAGACCGAAGAAGAGAGAAAAGACGCTGGAGGAGTTCGAGAGGGTTGACTTGAAGAGCCTTCTGTTATTAATAGCTGTGGCGCGTTAATTGTGTGCAATGTTTGCCAGTTCGGTGTTCTATTTGCTTTTATATCGCGTACTTAACACAGCCCCACCAACCGGAAGACCGAAGAAGAGAGAAAAGACGCTGGAGGAGTTCGAAAGGGTTGACTTGAAGAGCCTTCTGTTATTATTAGCTGTGGCGCGTTAATTGTGTGCAATGTGTGCCAGTTCGGTGTTCTATTTGCTTTTATATCGCGTACTTCACACAGCCCCACCAACCGGAAGACTGAAGAAGAGATAAAAAACGCTGGAGGAGTTCGAGAGGGTTGACTTGAAGAGCCTTCTGTTATTATTAGCTGTGTTGCGTTAATTTTGTGCAATTTTTGCCGGTTTGGTGTTCTATTTGCTTTTATATCGCGTATTTCACACAGCCCCACCAACCGGAAGACCGAAGAAGAGAAAAAAGACGCTGGAGGAGTTCGAGAGGGTTGACTTGAAGAGCCTTCTGTTAGTAATAGCTGTGTTGCGTTAATTCTGTGCAATTTTTGCCGGTTTGGTGTTCTATTTGCTTTAGCGGTTGCGCATATTACACTGTTCGCAACTTCTCAAAGGCTTTATATTATTATAACCCATAACTATTTTTAAATAGCTAAAGTTAATGAACAATCCGTTTTTTTAATAATGCGTGAACGCCCACGGCAGCTTTGCACACCATTGGCCAATCAATGGAAAATGGCATTTCATCATCTACCATTCATACATGTTTTTTCATGCACACACACCGACTCAGGCTTTGTCTCAATGAAACAAGAACGTTTGTGCACTTTCAAAGATACAGCAGTGTCCACCCATCGTCTAATCGCCTTTTTCGGGTTCCATAAAAAAACTGGCACCATCAAGATATTCCTTTTTTGCATGCAACAACCACAGACAGGACAGAAACCTCACCGCAATTTGGTTGTAAGAAGTCGATTGGCTGTGAAAAATGGCCGCCACAACGGAGAGAAAAGGGTTGCATTCACTCCAAACAAGGAGAATAAAGACAACGGATAACACTGCTGCAATCACCCGCATC
>JAPUBX010002034.1:0-11879 GCA_028672205.1 Proteocephalus fallax | reverse complement strand
ACCCCTGCTGTCTTGCGTGTCGCCGATTCCAAAGCCTCCCAGCCTCCGGACACCCAGGAGGCCACTTAAGCCACGTGGACCACCGTGGAGTGGTACTGGAAGTGCACCATAAGACCCCTGCTGATGCGGGTACTTGCAGCAGTGTTATCCGTTGTCTCTATTCTCGTTGTTTGGAGTGAATGCACCTTCTTTGTGAGCAACCCTCGCCTCTCCGTTGTGGCTGCCATTCTTCACAGCCAATCGACTTCTTACAACCTGATTGCGGTGAGATTTCTGTCCTGTCTGTGGTTGTTGCGTGCAAAGAAGGTGTATCCGCCGTCGCTCAAATTGCGTTTTTTACGCCGGCGTTATCTGCAGGTGATTGTCACTGACAGCCCCACTCTCTCCCGTTTTAGTTCGTCAGTCTCTTCTTCCTCGGATACCTCGGATTTTGTGTATATTTTACGGCATATCGTCTGAGGTTCTTCAACTACTACCGGCTTGTTCCCAACCACCACTCCGACGCCATCAGCCTAATGTTCTATGGATAGTAGGTTTTTAGTTGTCGTAGGAGTAGCTGTAATGCCGGTCAGTATCCCTGCTGACGCTATTGTCCACTGCTTGTTGGCTGTTGCTAGAGGATGAGCAACCGGCTTCGTGGATGTCAGGACTTTTAGAGCTCCAGTTCTGCTTCCAGTGACGCACCAATGGGCAGACTGTGTTTCCAATTGGCTTAGACCCTTGGGAGTAGATCATGCGGCAGTGGATGAGCGGTTGGCGCGCCCTGATTGGCCCATAAGTCACAGAACTTTCATTGACGGATATTTCTTATTTTCTTCCCCACCAGCATGCTCTGTCGCCTGACACCGTCGTTGTGCGTCAACTTTCTCTGTCTCGCCCACCTGGATAGCCACGTGCTGTCTGCCTCAGTCGTGCCCCTCGACAACTCAACCATCCCACACCTCCCCAACCAGAATATCTCCTCCTCGGAGATTCTGCAGCAAGTTGCGGTGGCAAACATCACCTCACCCCCCACCTACGAGACGGCCTTCACCGCCTTCATGGGCCACCTTGACGTCGTGGGTTTCATAGCGAGCGGATTCAACGTCTACTTCCCCATGACGGCCCTCCTTCTGTGTGTCATTACTCTCCTGCGGCTGGGAAGCCGTATTCTCTCCTGGTTGGGAGTACCTCAACTCATGTACACTTCAGACATCGGGGTCGGAGCGAAGACGCACGGCTCCTCCCTCCTGGGGGCAGTCCAGTTGATGATGCCGTTGAGGATGGCAGGATGTTGCTCTACCGAGGTGGGTTCGTGGGTGATATTTCTTCTTGGCACTCGACCCTGGAAGGATTGTCCCATTTTGGCTTCGTTATGATCGTGTGCAGTGAGTGCTGAATTAAGCAGATATGCATGCCATTGCTGAGCACGGTAACTAAATGAGAGTATAGTAGGTGATAACAACATACTTTAAATTCTGGTCAATATTCGAGGAAGCTGCTCATGTTTCCTTGTGTCAATTTAATCAACATTCATTCTCATTAACTTGTTATGTAACAAATTGTATAGCCGGGGGCATCATCGATCTCTAAGTGAGACGCCCGAGTTTGACTTGCTGGTCTGGCAACTGCCGAAGGTGGCACAGTGCCCGAAGTATCCACTTGTCCGGCCAACCGGCTTACTCCATATTTGCCCCGAAAGTAATTATCGAAGCAGAGACATAGCTGTTGATGCGCGTGTTTCCTTTTATGCAAAGCCGAGTCGCATTATACTAGCACTGGCTCCATTGGTGAGACGGTGACCTTGAAACCTAAAAGTTAGTAAGGATGTCGTGCGTCTCCTCAATTCGTCGTAGTGAGGAAGTAAAAGACATTTGAATTTAATATATGGTGAATCCTGTCGTACATAGTCCAGTCATCACTCACAAATTTAATATGCAGGCCAAAATAGCGCTTATTTCAGTCCTGCATGTTATCCTTGCTATGGTTTTCTTTTTTATTGTGTCAAGGTCGAATAGACGACTAACCCGTGGAATCCACAGGACTGGCCGACTGGTTTCAGTGATGGTGTAGTGGAATTTTCCGAAGAGCGCGTCAACGCTTTGTTCGACTTTAACATAAGGCCATCTTTGCGGTCCCCACCACGAACAACCCCGTTAGGCCGAAGGGTTGGCGAGGCTGCCGCCTCCGAGAATCGACCTCTTCTCTCCAAGGTCGCCAGTTCTCTGCAGCGGCTTCTCCGGCCGAATTAGACGTCGTGTCTGCCAATTGTGTTGTTTTTTCATCTCGTGGATGTATTTATATGACTCCGTGCATTTCTTGAGTTCGCTTGGGTATGGATAGAGTTTTTGCTTTGATTACAAGAAGTTGTTAACTGTTTCGTTTAAATGAAAACCTGTTGTCATTCTGTGCCACTAAAAAGGTCTTGTTTCATTGTGACAAAGCCTGAGTCGGTGTGTGTGGCTATGCGTCGTGCGGGTTTGGTATATCGATAAAACGTCCAACTTTTAGAATCTCGAACGTGAAAAATCGACGCCCTAACACACTCAAACATATAGACGTCCAGAACGGAGTGCGTAGGATTGTCTTTGAAGACATGAACCTGATTCTCTTTTATATATTGTAGGACGACAGATTTTTCACGATCCACTTAACATTAATAAAATATGAAAAATGCATTCGAATATTCAAAGAAAGTGCGAACAAAACTATTGGGTGTACCTCTCAATAAGCGCAATCTTTGCAGAATTTCAACATCCTGTAATGCCGATTAAATGTTTTTAACGATATCAACGTAAACTGGCATGTACAGACGAAAAGTTTAAAAGAAGACTTCAAATATCTGGACGCATTTTTCATTGTTGCACAAAATTATTTATTACGTATCTATAACACACCACTGCTATTAATAACAGAAGGCTGTTCAAGTAAACCCTCTAGAACTCCTCCAGCGTTGTTTTTCTTTTTCAATGTCTTACGTTTGGTGGGGCTATGTGACATACGGGATATAAAAGCATAAATACTGAACACAAAAGCAGGCCAATGTTCACTTCAACGACATCAGTTGCCTGAAAATATTTAGGGTCGTTAGGCAGGATGGAGTTAATTTCTATACTGGACGTTTATCTACACCCGTAATCGCCCAACTGCAGCTGAGACAACTAGGTCCCAACGAGATATATAACGTTGAATTCCGCATCGGTCACCATTTATTTGCCAATAAAGATAATTCGTCAGGTCTTACGCCCTATGCAACCACGGGCTTCAGCACAACTCAAGAAGGCATAATCACTATATATTTTGCAATTAAGCATGGATTTCTTTTCACGTACTTCGGTGTTTACTGTTTACGCTGAAATGTAATCTTCCTGATCTTCTTATTTTTAATTTAGACCAACCACAGTCATTTAAAATTCGGATAGTTGATGAATAACAAGGACGTCGGACACGCATTATGAACACTTTCGTTCAGGGTCTTTAGAACGCAAGAATATCGATAGGCCGGGTCAAACTGAAATATATATCTTCGGATGGCTTTGAGGGTGAGGCCAGATATTAATATATTTCCGAGAAGCTTTATAGCAAAACCCCACAGAGCCATTGTATCAAACAGTAGGAGTCATTTGAATTTAATTTATTACATCACTGGATAGAGAGGGAATGCAATCCTGTAATGTGGACAAAGTCGTCTCGGAAATTACGGTAAAACAAGAATTCGTGTTTGACTCGCTAAAGGGTATTATTTGCGTTTGTTAACGATTGAAAAAGTCGTCTCGGTTTGCGGTAAAACCGAATGTCTTGTAGACTCGCTTTGAAGGAAGCAGTTTAAATAAATTGACAGCAAACACCTAAAGCCATTAACCGCCATTTGCGTCCTTAAATTATCTGTAGTACCAAACGCCACGTGTCACCCTTGTCTCTTTAGAACACGTTTTCCTCGCATAGTAACTTTGAATTCTGGGTTCCCATATGATGACAATACTTGTATAACGGTTTGAAAGTGTGAGATTTACAAATTTACTCAGTGTGTGGTAAACAGATATTGCAGAACAGAAGAACAAAGAACATTTTGACGCTAATTGTTCACCTTGCTTTATTCTAACTGTTTCCCAGATATCTGGCAGTAGGTTTACGTTTTCTTACGTTAATATTCTGAAATCGCGTATGCTTAATTTTCTTTCAAGCTTTGGTCCTATCCCATGGAGTTACTCATATCATAGACTTCAGGGTGCGAGTCTACTACAAAATAGTTGCAACAATCACAACATCAAATAGATTTAGCATCTCCCTCTTCGATGTTCGAGTAATAACGTGGACGTCTATGTTTAAATAAAGAATGGCCCAGCACCAAAAGCAACACAGCTGCATCAAAACTATTTGAGGCAACGAGCGTCGCTTCCCTCATCTTGCCGTTGTTATTATCTGTCGCCAAAGGGGCAATTAAAATTGAATTTATACTTTCAGGCCATGCACAGCTCATATAAGACATGTTAATTTAGGTACATGGTTGCTTAACCTCTTAATATTTCTCAAAATGTGGAATAAATGAAGAAATCACTAAGGGATATGCCAATGCATAACAACTTACTAGCTTGCACATACACATCGCATACCGATTGCAAAACACGCCTTGCATGTGATTAAGCGACGGTCGTTCCACACGATTGAAATACTGCACTGTTCTGATTATGTAAACTTGTGGCATCAGCCTCCGGCATGCAGTGGTTTAACCGTGCATCAAATTTAAAAAAATGGCGAATACAGTAAATGCATAACACTGTAATACAGACATGAATATCCGTCATTGAATATCCTCAGCCAACAGTTTCTCGGCCATATATTATTAAAACGTAATAATTAAAACACAGTGTGCATGTTCGAGGAGCCTCAGGCTCCGCGAGGCTAGACAGCTGGTCTGAGGTTGTAGGAAACGTGAGGACACCTTCCAACACAGAAACATGGGGATGCTTTTTCGTCTTGTTCAGAAATCGTATCTGGCAAACGGCAGTCCCAGGAGCACAAGACAGAAAACCATCCGGAAACAATTCGCTCCGCCCCATCAACTTTTTCAAATATGGCCTTCCCAATAGAACAGCAGATAAACCGCAGCTCTACCGAAGAATATTGCTTTACACTTGCTTGTCGACCATCATCGACTGTCTCCACGCCAGGTCTTGCTCAATATTGGAATGGCATACGTCTATTCTCCTCTCCTCAAGAATTCAATTTACAGTATTCCTTTATAGTTTCCATAAAATGTTATTCAGTGTTTTATGATTTGAATTGCCTGTGCAATGCATTCTCTATTTGGGAAAAAGTCAGGCTTTCACTAAATTCCTTATCGATATTCATTTGTGCCGTCTTCGTAGTTCGGCATTTCGAATTTCGCACAAACACAGACCATGATTGTAGCCTAAGACCAAATAACTGTTCGCAGATCTCCCAGATAAATGCCAATACTGTTTGAAATCCACCCAATTTTGGGCCATTTTAAAATAAAATTGACAATGTGTAATTAAGTAATGCTTTGTGAAACTCATGGAATCACCTTGACGTTTGTTTTAGCCGAATCAACATTCGTGGAGACGGTGATGATAAATAAAACAGATTCATCATTGCTGTATTTACCGGTGCATATCGTCAACGGGTCGGGCATACAATTTTCCTACCAATGGAAGTGTCGCAATTACAAAAAACATTGTGATTTGTTAATTGGCTGTGTCAAAAATAATTTGTGATACAGAGGGACCCTCATCGAAAGTGTTCTTTTAGCGCGTTCGAAATCGTTGTTATTCATACAACATCAGAATTTCAAGTAACTTGGGGTTGGTCTAAAGTAAAAAAAACGATAAAGAAGGATCAAATTATGCACAGGCCGTCTTTTGATGTCCGAACGGCCGTTCAGTTAAAATTACTCCTTCGTGAACTCGTTAGTTCGTAAATAATTTCGAATCATACGGCTATTTTACCTTCTTCAGCTGTGATGAACACGGTAGCGGCATACGGGGTTATGCTTGACCAATCATCCTCGTTGGCATATGGCTCGGGACCTATGCGAAATTCAACGATGTACATCCTGTTAGAATCTAGTTGGCTCAATTGCAGTTGGCCAGCAGATAATAGTTCCGTGTAAAAATGGACTTCATTATTGTTCGCTACCTTCAGAATAATGCACAAACAACTGATGTCGTTGAAGGGAACATTGACCGGCGGAATCCAGCGAAATATAACACGATCCGAAAATCCTAAGGCCCAAAGCCCCATCTTCGTCAGATCTAAAAACAAACAGGGGTTACTGTAGTCGGCATGCTTAAATTTAAAACATCAATACAATTTATGATTTACCAAAGTGTTGTGTCCATAAGGTCCTGTAATACAAAACGTCAGTAGTCACATTGTCCTTAAGAACACGTTTACCTCGCATGGTTATTTTGAACATCGAATTGGGTGGCAGGCAAAAGATGGTTACGACACCCTCGCTGTGATACGCCTGTTTACGGCGCACAGAAATGCCATGTTCAATATCAAATAACAGCATGCCAGAAAACATGTCTTGCGGCCAATTCATAGTGATGGATGTCAAACTAGAAATTACTGAAATGTGCGCCTCTGGTTCTGAAATTGAAAACGAAACAAACAAATCATGCTTCATCTGATATGTTACGTTTCGCTGCATAATCATTCGTTCTTTAATAAACCGGAACATTTGTAATAACACCAATGCATTTAATATTGTATATAATTCAAAATTACCATCTGTGTCGTTTCTTAGAATGTAAAGAGTATGCAAGTGAAGTATTGACCAAAGTTTATCGTTCGCATAGAGATCGGGCCCCAACCTAACATCCACATTGTAGGTCTTATTCGATTGGAGGTCCTTCACTTCAGCAAACCCTTTCTCCAATGGAGCCCAGAAGAACCTCGTGAAATCGGACCTCCACACTTTGAAAATAATGCAAATCGAGCCGACATCTTCCCTTGGAATATCAAGCGCAGAATTCCAGTTAAATGTAACGCTCTTCGGATAACGGGTGTACCGCAGTTTCAGTCGCGAGGTGTCTGAAAAAAATTGAAACAAATATTTAAAATCCGTGTTGAAACAGTTAGGGCCTCTAAGTTGACGAAATTTTGCGTTGGTAAATGTTTGCCTGTTTGGTGTTCTATTTGCTTTTATATCGCGTATTTCACATAGCCCCACCAACCGGAAGACCGAAGAAGAGAGAAAGACGCTGGAAGAGTTCTA
Organism: Proteocephalus fallax; assembly: GCA_028672205.1. Taxonomy (NCBI): domain Eukaryota; kingdom Metazoa; phylum Platyhelminthes; class Cestoda; order Proteocephalidea; family Proteocephalidae; genus Proteocephalus; species Proteocephalus fallax. The sequence goes on along the minus strand of JAPUBX010002034.1, from coordinate 4,657 downwards.
GAGGGTTGATTTGAACAGCCTTCTGTTATTAACAGGCGCGATGTGGTATTTATACGAAGGCTGGGGGAAGTAAGGCCAGTCGGCCAATAAGGGAGCGTGAGGAATGAGTCACACAATCGATTCGATTGTTACACGATAGAATGTTTACAGAAGGGTTGTCACAAGCGATGCTGCGACCTTTTAACGCGGCGTGGTTGACTGCACGTTACGGGCATTAATTAATTTAATTAACTCAATAACAGTTTCTTGGGTACTAAAAGGATTTCCCAACAGTAGCAGAAGACTTCAAATATTTTAGTGTTTTCTTTGTAAAATTTCATGGTGAGTTGAAGAAAGGAATTATCAAAAACACCGTTGTTGTGGAATCAAATACGCAACATATCACAGACCCTTGTTGTTTCCGCTATAAATAAAATGAAATTAAAAATATTAACACACATGAGTGGCTTACCCAATGCTTTTGTCCGAACAGTCTCGAAATGATGGAATTGTGCTTCTCCGTCTTTTCCCACAACCCGCCTTATTCCTCTTATAGTGATGTCGACCTCTGTGTCTATCGGGAAGGCACCAATTTGTTTTAATCCAGCAGATTCATGTATCTCTGTCCTGCGCGTTGTTTTGTCCGTATCCACGAGTATTGTCAATTTCCCGATGAAAGTATTTGGTTTCCATTGAACGGTTATGGAAGTAAGACTGGTTGTAATGTTTATTTCAAACGCGTCCTCTAAAACAGGACGAATCACGTTTAGGCATTTGAGCCGATCAACATGCCATAAGCACGAATGTGACAGCATGCCTTCATGCGACCTTATGCAGATAACGAACCAATGTTATTTCTAGTTAACGTCTTTCCCATTGATAAATCTTGCTTACTTGTACTAATTGAGAACGCCCCATGCATGTGAATTGGCTCCCAGATGGAAATATTAATGGATCGTCCGTAGCGGATTTCCACGGTGTATGTGCTGTTGGGTTGCAATTGGTCGAGGATTGCGTGCCCAGATAGCAGTGGCTCGCAGTAGATATGCAATTTATCATGTCGCGAAACAATGAAATATGCGTCCAGATATTTTACGTCTGCTTTCAAACTATTCGTTCGCAGATTCCAGCTTACTTTGATTCCATCTGGAAGACCGACGAAGTGGAATTGAAGCGGGTCTGAAATGTGCAAACCAGGCAAATAACGTAGGAGACGGAATCAAAATGAAACTGTGTTTTTATTAAGAAACACACTTAATGATTTTGTCCTCATTTTCTTTGAATATTCAAATGTATTGTTCAGTCCGCTGTTGTCCAGTCTCTGCCCAATGAGTGTGACATTGAAATATGAGTCTGGTTGCAAGTCGGACACACTTATCGGCGTTAAAGGGTCATTTCCCACAAAACGGAAATCGGAATTTTTTGTGTCCTCACTGATTATCACCTTACTCAAGGAGATGCTTGGAATCCATTCCAAATTGATGGAGGTTATTGTGGTGGCCATGAATATGTCCTCAACGCATTCGGAAACTGAAAGAAGTGTTTGAAATTTAAACAATAACTGCGGTGATAAAACAGTCCTAACATACCAAATGATTCGGGACCGATGTGATACTCTCCAATAATCGGTAGCTCTTCAATTATCCATTGGTCGGCAAGGAAACTATTAGCCAAGTTTACGTCCATGTCATATTCCGTATTTGCATGAATGCCAACTATCACCTTACGATGGGCCATGCGTGCCACGATACGGTCGACACTTCCATGGTAGCGCAAAGATACGACGACGAAGATGTCTGTGCAATTCGTCCGGGGAAACCGATAGTGGCATATTCCACAGCAACCTCAGACTCTCTGAACAGACTTCATATCGCAATCCCACATCCGCTATATGCATATAATATGAGTGGTACAATATTAAGGTCCTGTTTAATTCGATATTAAAGTTTTGTGTAATCTAGCGGTGTTTTTGTAGAGAAAGAAATTTATTTTCATTTCAACATTGTCTCGGATAATCCTTTAGCGAGAAAAATTGATTGGACTAAAACTAATAATTGATCAGTAATGAGTTAAATTTCCTTAACGTTAACTAAGAGATTAACAGTAGATTCCGCATACGGCACATCCTCGAGCAAGCACACGATTGGGCATACACTATAACATTCTACGCAGGGGTGAATTTACGCGATCGCTACACAAATTATATCAACAGAAGAGAACCTACGCAAATCCAGCGTCCGAATAGTGCGGGTTTCCTCAAAGACCACCCTTCCTACACCCTTTCGGACGTCTCGACGGATAACGGTAACGTTGAATTCCGTTGACGGTATTAAGGAGGCGATCTTCGTTACACGTTGCGGATTCTTGATGGTTCGCTTTTGACGAAGTGGGGCAGCTGATAAGATTATTTGATCGAAATACCAATCAGTGTTGATTGTCGGCTCCCAAGTGATAACGATACTTGCATAACTGCTGGACAGCGTGAGATCTGTAAAGAGGATATTGTATACGGAATGCAGGCGTGTTATGAGTAAACAAAAATGGAGAGTCAATCAACGCGACTGATATTGATTAACGCTAGCAGATAGGCTTAGCAAATGCTTTATCCAATACACAAAACTGTTGATACAGTGATGGGAATTCGTTGCTTTATTGCTTTCAAACTCACACCGCAATACGAAAAGTATTATTAAACATATTAATTGCATTAATAACCGACCAATTCGTAAATTGGTCTGCATTAATGCGTTTTTTAAAGACACGCAATTTCCATTGCAGATTATTTTCATTCACATGGATCCGTCTAGATGATAAATTCGCGTTCATAAGTGAATGGTGAATGATAAATATTGTATGGACGTAAGAAAAACTTACTAGCAAAAGCTGAGCACCAGGTGAGACTGAGCAGAGCGATAACACGCTGACACAAGCCCATGTGTGAAATGAAATGCGTTGTGCTGCCAGAGTTTGTTTTGCTTGCGTTGTTAAACCTAGCAACCAATGCGACTTCGAGATTGTGGTGTAATCTTTGGCATTATAAAACAGCGCCTGGCTAAGTCACGGAAAACGCCTGTTTAATATAATTTATAACTGAGGGAATGTAATCCTTTCATTGGACAATGTGTCTCCGAAATTATTAAAACTAGGTTAGTAATCTACCAAAGCCTTCTTTAATATTCACAGTGAAAAATAATGGAGGTTAACAAAGCGGGAAGTTGGAAGAAAAGAGCCAGGTTGTTTCAACGGCTAGCTAATAGGTTCATCCAATGAGTAGACACGGAGGCTGCTGTTGCCATGCGTTGTTTAGGATTGAAAAGGTAATTCGTCTCGTTTATGGTGGGTCTATTTAATGGACTCACTTAAAAGGAGCCAGATGGCCGCTAATTCTATCAAATGGAATTCAACCCATCCCTGTTCTCATGTGTGGTCTCTGAGTTGGTTGAGTGTCAGATGATGTAGCAGTGGCACTGACACAATGTGCTATAGAGTCTCAATCGAGACGTTCGTTAAACCGGCTCATCTTCTGACAGCACTAAAACATCTCCAAAACGTTTCAACCGATTGCCACATGCACTCTATTTCACTTAAGGCGAATATTCGTGCGCGGTGCCACCCCTGCTGTCTTGCGTGTCGCCGATTCCAAAGCCTTCCAGCCTCCGGACACCCAGGAGGCCACTGAAGCCACGTGGACCATCGTGGAGTTGAAACTGGAAGTTCACCATAAGACACCTGCTGATGCAGGTACTTGCTGCAGTGTTATCCGTTGTCTCTATTCTCGTTGTTTGGAGTGAATGGCACCTTCTTTGTGAGCAACCCTCGTCTCTCGGTTGTGGCTGGCCATTCTTCACAGCCAATCGACTTCTTACAACCAGATTGCGGTGAGATTTCTGTCCTGTCTGTGGTTGTTGCGTGCAAATAAGGCACATTCTTCATAGTGCTAGTTTGTTTATGGAACCCGAAAAAGACGATTAGACGATGGGTGGTGCATCTTTGAAACTGCACAAACGTTCCTCGTAAAGCGAAATGATTACCAATTCTTGTTTTCAACAGAAGCGGATCACAATACTACGGACTCACAAACAGACTCATCTTATGGTGTCTATCTAGTGAACGAGTAGTCTGTTAATCTATCGAAGTCATCATTTTTGTTGAACAGGCTGTTTTTGCTATGCCGCTAGTGCTATTGTATTGATTGGTGTTATGTGGAATCCCGGTTCTCTTAAAAACTGTAATACTGTAACAGTCTTCAACGTTTATATATCATCCCCATTATAAACCAGAGCTGATGAGGGGGTTATATGATTCCTTGATACCAGGGCAAGTATCGAGAAATTAAACTGATTTTCGACAATGATCACAGCTGAGGTTAATCGTCTCATTCACGTTTTTGTGGATGACCTGTTGAGAACATCGAAACCCGGCGGCCTTTGAAACAATCAACACGAGATTGACGGATACCCATCGCTCATATCCACCAAGTGGATCTCTACAGCTCCACGGCGGCTTGTTCTGAAAATCTTTCACTAAATTCTCTCGGCGTTATTTTTAACAATAGGTTATCATGGAGTGATACCATCTTCGGTAAATGTCGTCGCCTATGTTTCTAAGTTCGTCGGTTCAGGAGACGTGGGGTGAACTCAGACCGCATCAAGACCTTCGTCCATGCCTGCATAATTCC